>LXGT01000051.1:0-121849 GCA_001640655.1 Endoconidiophora laricicola
TAAAACACTTGAAACCAAGTGGTAGGAGTACCGCCAGCAGAGGCCGAAGACCAGGCGAGGGGAGAGAGTGGAAGCGGATGAAGGACAGACGCGAGTGGAGGTATAAGGCATTTTGGGTTTTCCCATTTGAGCTAGCTAGATTGGGGCTTGCTTTCAGTGTTTCTTGATATCTGTTCATTTTTGCCTTGTTGTATTTCTTTAAAGTTTTTTTTTTTTGCTGTTGTGCTACAAACCTTCGATCCGAGCTCAACAGAACTTTGAATAATCACCTTATTGCGGTTTTCATTGTTCTGGATCACGGATAGATAATCGAGCTTCTACTAATGGGGGAGCCTTAGCAGAAGGCTTTAAAGTTCTGTCGAGTAATCAAATAAGCGTCGTTTAATTGCATAGCAATGTAGGTAGATGATGTTAAATATATACACACACTAGTGTTTTTTGTTCAAACGTCTGTCCGGCAACCAATCCGGCATTGTATGGTCTCCGGGTTTCAAGTAAACGTTGAATATATACAATTAAAACAGGCGTTAAATTTTTGAGATAGAGTGAAATAGAGTAGGCTCTTCGTGAGTCCGGTAGACTATGATTATACACCATTATCATCACCCTAGAGTTATAAGTGGTAGACTTTGAACCTATAGTTACAAAGTTTGCATACGATATATACGTTAGTGCAAACTCTTACGCTACTACCAATAGTAATTACTGTTTTCGAAGCTAGAAAATGTACGGCTGGCCTTAAATATAACAACAACCGTACAATATAATACAAGATTATTAAGTAAGTCGGCGATAGCTAATCCGCGAAAGAATTACAATAATCGCACCATATGTTACGCAAACATGTTTTCTGTGCAGCTGCGTTAAATGTGTACGACACGACATTATCTTGATAATACGCGCCTTGGTCAAATAAGTGGTATAGGAAGTAGCGATATCAGCATTCCATGCCGAGCAACGATCCCACCTGTATTGGCAGTCACAGTGATACCGTCTTGTCGTCAAACGCCCAGTCTAATACTTGGTTGGTTCAACGCATAGATAAATGATGATGGTTGTGTAAATACAGCTTTATGTATGCAGTCGAAGTTGGTGATGTATGGTGATGCTGCTGCAGCCAGTTTAATTCTTGTCTACATATATGTGTGCTAAGTGTACATTGATCAAGTCGCATTTGCGTAGTTTGTTGGTCAGACCCATTTTCTATGGATGTTGTAACAAGCATAACTAGTGACAACAAAAAGTAAGACAATGATGCAACGTGAAAAAAAAAAAAACATCTACCCACCGATATACTGTCTAACATGCCGTAATTATCAAGACATGGCTCGGCTGGCCCTACCTAATCTCTTTAGGAACAAGCTGACTCTATGTCAGTCTTGGAAATCATACCTTGAATACTCACGGCATTATAGTTGAGCAATGTTAACTCCAATGAAAAGACAGGTCACGAGAGGGCAAGCAAGGGTACAATGATAACATGGGATATATGTGAAATGCCTCGGGCTAGCGGTCATTGTTGCCCCGCTTCGGCTTAAATGTGCTTGGATTGTGACATAAGCTTGAACTAGAAGCGTTGCTTTCTAAGTGCTTTGAATGCACTCTTGCTGACTTGCGAAGTTCAGAATATGATCAGCAAAATTCAGATTTACCTGAAGGCTTCTCAACTAACAACTCACAGCAATTCAAAACAACTAGCCAAACGAAAAGAAAAAAACACTAGGCGAATGGAACTTGAAGCTAAATAGCGACCAAGGCTGGATTCTGGCTTTGTTATAAATCAATTGCTTGTTAGCATTTTCCATTCTAGGGAATCATCTCCTTTCCTAGCTCGAATTCTTTATACTATGCCACTTGCTATGATTTACATGCTATGAGTTGCGCTTGGTACTAACAACCACATCTAGCTTTTTTTTTTCACACTTTCCTAAACCTTGCTACAAACTCGTCATACGCTTACCATAGCAACCGCCACACCTTTCGAACCCCCCAGGTGTGGATAGACGTGATTATTAACGGGTGATTTCACGCTCGTACTCATAGTCAGAGGAATCCAATCACTGACGTTCTGGAAGATCACACGAACGACACACCTCATCAGTCAGAAATGCTGCAGGCCGTACACGGGCACGTGGTCGATTTGGTGTCCACTTGCTGCGCCTAGTAGAGCTCATTATTATTGGATTACTATATCTTTATAATAGGCTCTACTTATAACCCACATTGATGCGTCCATCCCAACAAATCTAGCACATGCACTTAAACATATTTCACTTCTGATTTTTCAACATGTGCATTGTACTCATCACCACCACACACCCAGACTATGCAATAGTCATCATTGATAACCGCGACGAGTTTATTCTACGCCCAACCAGCCGTCCAGAATGGTGGCCTCATAGCGAAGGGCACGACGTTCTTTCGTCGCGCGATATGCAGAGGGCCGAGAAGGGCACCTGGCTCGGCATTACGCGTGAAGGCGCCCTCGCGGTTCTCACCAACTACCGTGAGAATAACACTGACTCTCATGATCATCCGATCCACGCTAAGCGGAGCCGCGGCGGAATGGTGACTGCGTGGCTAGGCTCGCATGCCCAAGAAGACAAAAGCATTACTCTAGAGCGACTGATAGCTGATGGCGTCAAGGGCGTGGGGGGCTTCTCGATGGTGTGCGGCAAGCTGCGCAAAAAGCCAGGCGAGCGACAGGTGCAGCCTCTAGGCATCGTCTCCAACCGCTGCGACCACGTAGGTCATGTTTCATGGATTGGCGAGCAGCGCAATGAGGTGTATGGACTAAGCAACACGGCCTACGACGATCCTGATACGTGGCGCAAGATTGAGCACGGTAAGACTCTCCTGCGCCAGGCAACTGAAGTAGCCGTAGCGACAAATCAGTCCCAGGAAGAATTCTGCGACGCCCTTTTCCATATTCTCGACCAGGACACACTGCCAAAGCTGCCTAATGCGTCGCTTACTGACATGGTGGGATCGCTACGCGAATCGATCTTTATCCCGCCCATCGGCGACGAAGAACATAAGAAGGCCATGGAAGCTAACCGGTCAAAGGGCAAGGGCGAGTGGGCATCGGCAGCCGAAAAGGCCGCGGAAGACGAGCTCAAGGCGCACGGTCGGCCTGAGTCGGCGTTTGGTTTTGACACTGGCATGTACGGAACACAGCGCCAGACCGTAATCTTGGTCGACTGGGACGGTAACGTGACGTTCATAGAGCGGGCGCTATGGGACTCCAACGGCCATGCGATTGAGCGCGGTCAGGCTGATGTGATGTACCAGTTCCAAATACAGGGCTGGGAAGAGACGTCGCACCACGAAGAAACAGTAGCATCCAAGCAGTAAGGGCAATCTACCGATGATAGCTGGCCAGACACTACGACGTCCAGTTAAGAGTTGTTTGTGGCTAGGGACAGGCGGATCAGAGAAAACAATATGTCTAGTCAGTGACAAGAGGGTGGCGATGGACACTCGGAATGTCAGAAAGCTTGATAATGGCCTAGAAGCCAAGCACCGAACGAAGTCTTGTAGCATGAGATCGTCGCCGTCGCAACCAGGCTGTCGGAGAAGAGACGGGTTGTTGAGGGGGGTGAAATTCTAGGTTTTGTGGATGTGTATAATTGCCATATGCGGCAGGGAGCTATAGTCTACTAACACTAACACGGCAGTTGCGATTCTCTAGGATTTAGATAGATAATATGGAAGCAGGGTTAGATGACGTCGTTTCGGTGCGTGTGGCGAACATGGTGAAAATGGCGTCTGGAAAGTATTAATTATGATTTAGTTATCAGGATTTCAGGTTTTTTTTTTTACGCGAGTTTTAAGTAAAGCGACAGCAATCAAGGCAGCAGCAGGCTTACGGGTTCTCACTTTCGAACGAAAAACTTAGAAATTAATACGATACATACACAAATCTACTGCCCCTTGTTCTCTTGATCTCTCACCAGTTCTGCAGTCTGCGTTGTCCTGCATGTGCGGCATATGCACGCTATATGCACTATCCTGCTGGCGAACTGCGGCAACAATCAAATTCATCATCCATTTCCTATGACTGGGTAGAGCAAGCAATCAGTCACCATAAGAAT
Source organism: Endoconidiophora laricicola (assembly GCA_001640655.1). Classification (NCBI taxonomy): domain Eukaryota; kingdom Fungi; phylum Ascomycota; class Sordariomycetes; order Microascales; family Ceratocystidaceae; genus Endoconidiophora; species Endoconidiophora laricicola. Next base: position 4,095 of record LXGT01000051.1, read on the forward strand.
TCTGAGACTGAAAGCCACCAAAAAGACCGGCACTGTTGCATTTGCATGGGCGAATGCGTTGTCCCTGCCTAACGCTTTAACGGGATGCTTGCTTTGCTGCCCAGCAGCAATACTTCGTTTGCCTTCTTTCTGTATCTCTGCATCTCTGTGTAGAGGCTATATGCTCTGTCCTATCGTGCTCTCAATCTAGATTAGGCCTTCTATCTGCCCTACCTGTGATGGCCGTCACTGTTCCATTGCAGCGCCTGCAGCAAACGCGATTGCATGCTCAGCAACGACTGCTGCAAGCCGCTTCATTCGTTGGTGGAAGCATGCAGACGGCAGGTGGGCTTGCAATGGCTCTTGCCTCATCTTCGCAACACGTGCGGCCTTGGTTTCAGAGCCGCCCCATCGTCAACAAAACGCTGCTTGTTATTGTATCATCGCCGCTTTTGTTGTTGCTACTCATCAGTGCTGCATTCTTTTGTCTACTTTTTAGCTTCTTCTTTGTTTCTGCTTACTTATTTGCTACTCTGCTCAATCGTGCGGCCATGTCCTCCTTGCACACGGCCTCTATTCCCATCATCACTGCCGATGCTAATGCTGATGCTGATGCTGATGCTGATGCTGATGCTCATGCTGTCTCGTCTCTGCAGAGCCCGCTAGCAATAGCACCCAAGCCCGCATCTGCAGCATCTGCTCCAGCGGCTCCTCCTACTACTAGTGCCACTAGCAGTGCTACTCCAAAGCCCAAGACTGCGACTGAAAATACTGCTGTAGCTATTACTACTGCTACTTCTACTAATACCTGCCATCCTGCTCCGCCCACGCCTGCATCAGCTACAACCTCTGCACGCGAGGCTGCTGCCGAATCGCTCAGGTCAGTGGCCACGCTGCTCGCCAAAATCACTGAGCTCGTCGGCATCACTCTCCGCGCCACCTTCCGCATTACTTCGTCGAACGTGCAACTCTCACTGCATGCTATCAGCTCCACGGCTGGCGTTGTGGTGCTTCAGAACTTCCAGATTAGCTACAAGTTGCTTCGTCTGTGGCTTTATTCCTTGGCCACACTGCAGCGCATCGTGCGCGATCTTGTCTTCGCCGTAACACTATCTATTGCTGCCCATCTCCGCCTACTAGCCGCAAGTCTGGCCCGTTTCTGGGTCCTGCCAAAATGTCTGTGGTTCGATTTGATTCTCGACCACTTGCTCCTCGGTCCGCGACTGCCCGACGATATTCGCGAACTGCCGCAGGTGGAGGGCGGGGATATATGCCAAATGCCCAAGACCCCGGCGCCGTCCCGCCACGTAATGACTCCACGCCACTTCCTCCCAACCACCGCCGCCCACACCACCACAAGCAAAATCAGCAACATGACCGGGATGGGTCAAAACGCCAGTCATATCCGCCTCCGGTCCAGCGACCACGGAAGACACCTTTGTCCTCCGTTCAGTCCGGATTTCCACGCAACCGATCTTCTATGCCATCCGCCTCCGATGACCCCAATTATATCCTCCTCTCAGCAGGCCACCCAGGACAGCCTCCGGGTTACCGCCCACGCTCCCAGCTCCGCACACAGTCGATCTTTCAGCCTGTAGCTTCCCAGCATGCCAATGCCCTATCAAATATTCCACGCGCATCCAACACCTCGTTCATTGCTGATCCAGACAGCAAGCGAGAGCATCACATCACTCATCTTTCCAATGTCCGTGCATACGCTCAGTCGCCCCACGATAGTGTCGTAGAGTACAGCCTGGGAGTTTCGCGATCGGCGAGCAAGTCCAGCATCAAAAAGGATGCTCCAGTTGCCAAGCCTGAACCAATATACCATCAACGTACAGTCCGGGGCAGCAAACCCTCACAACAGTCTCTTAATCATCCTCCTTTAAAGACATCAGTCGCCCACATGCACAGTTATTCTCAATCGACGCCAGCCAGGCTGTCTCAAGATACTCCTTTGTGTGACAGTACACAAGATCAACCTACGCACAAACATCGGCCAAGCAAGCGACATCTGCATAATGCAGTACCTATAGTTGATCCAGCAACAGCAATACCAGCTAGTACTGCTGCTATTGCTGCCGCCGCTGCTGCTGTCGCCGCCACTACTACTAATTCTCCTGGCTCGGGCCTCGATAGCTCAGTCAAACGTCCACGCGTTCTTACTGCAACTCCCTCATCAAGAGCAGGGTCGCGAGCGTCTCATAGTCAGCGGCGCGTCCCCTCCAAGATCCCACGAGCTAAGCGTCACTCCTTTGGTGGTCTTTTATTTGCTAGAATCAAGTCTAAGATGGCAGCAATGAAGCCTACGGGGGCAAAGCGCGGTGCTAGCAATAAACAGAACAACAAAAGGTCTCGTACGACACCGCTGCCCAGATCGCCTAAATCACCCAGACCCTCTCCAAGACAGCCAACTCGACGTTCCCCTAGGCCTTTATCCAGACCTTCTTCACGTCCCAACTCCCGGCCTGCGTCTAGGCCGAAAACCAAAGGCTCGGCATCTACAGCTACTCTCGTACGAACTCCATCGCCTAATAATATTAAAAAGAGTCATTCGTCACCACGGCCAACAGCTACTACGCCTACTGTTCATCGAGCAAATGACAGCCGGGTGAGCATCAGCATCGATCCTTATCTTGTACACACCGCCCAGTCTTCTTCATATTGGACAGGCCGCTTCACTGCCATCCATGACCATCTTGTAAGCCAGCTTATCGATGACGATGGCCTTGCCCTCTATGATAAGCCGCGAGGATTGCATGGTTTTCCACTTAAGAGTGGCCGAGGACATCCCAACTATCGAGATCAGCCTGTGTTCATGTCCAAGACAGAGCACCTACAAAACAAGGACAACACTCTACCACACATCGTAATAGCTCAAATTGAAGCACTATGTACCACCGATGATGCCAAGCACAGTTTCGGTACTTGGAAATCTGATTACTCCAAAGCAACCGGCATGTCTTTTAAGGTTAAGGTTGAAAAGAAGCCTGCTGAGAAACCCCCCGAGAAGCAAAGGAGAAGCCTATTAAGCCGCTTATGGTCTCGGGCACATTAAAAGCCAAACAGACCATCGCAGTATTATTTATGTATGTACTAGATTATCATGTGTATTATAGCCAACCGCCTCCATTATTGTCATCCCTAATTTGCATCAATTCGGCACTCGCTGCATATATTTTTTTTCATGGCATTCCTTACTTCAGCAAGAAAAGAAAAAAAAAAGCCCCATCTTAGACTGCGGAACGGCACCATTCCCAGATTTGGTATTTTCCAAAAGATCATCATTAGACATCTTGTTGTATGCGTAATCATACCATTGACCACTTTCAGTTCTATATGGCTATTCTCGTGTGAAGAATACCACCTCCTCAATACGATTACATTTTTGGTATCAGGCATATATATTTCCACACTTACCATACAGTACGTAGACCACTCAAGTATGATCGGGCCGCTAACGAAGTAGTATCGCCCTATAATATATCACAAGATAACCCTGAGTGAGACCACAAGAATAATAAAGGACTCTATTCATCGCCTGTAGCTAAAAGTCAATCTAAAACCCCATTTATATCCAATTCTCTTGTTTGTATACTGTCCCGTCATGAGGCAGGATTGACTCAACGAGCAACTTTTCAGAGGTAGCGCAAAAACAGCCTTTGTAAGACTGGCCAGCTGACCGTCAAATATTGATGATGCAGTACTTTGTTGGCTGAATTTCATTGGCTGAATATATTTTTATCTAAAGCGTCTATAAACTGTACTGTATATAGTCAATACATACAGTGAATGGTATGTTTTTCTTGAAGTATTTGGGGTTTTTCTTCAGACTGCTCTTTTCCGAACTTTCAAAAAGTCTCTAATCTGTTCTGTTTTACTCGCAAAGAACATGCCCATTCTATCGTTTCTCCAAACTAGGACACCAACTTCGTCGGCATACGATGCTGTTGCTTCGTACTCCTCGACATGGTCAAACTCCTTAAACAAAAAGCCTGTGGTTGTTTTCATACGTTCGTTTTCCAACTGCCACAGGCGAATCTGATCGACGACTGTGGGCGGAAGGACTGGCTTGTTGCGCTGGGCGGCCCATCGCCGCATTTGCTCGTGGGCATGTGCGCTGAGATAGTTGACGATTTGGTCTGATGTGATTCCGTATGTAATAGCACGTCGGACGGATTCGCGTGACAATCGCCCAGATACCATGTTGACAAAACGTGAGCGCATGTTGCAGAAGAGGGCCATGACAGCGATTTGCAATGGATTAGAGGTGTAGGCATATATACGATAGTTTGTTTCCATGATGATTCCTTGATCCTCGCCTAGGTTGACTGTTGCCGCACCTGCCCCTGTAGATGCAAATGATGACTGAGATGCAGCTATGAAGCCCTCGCGCACAGAGCGAAGACTGTTGGTATTGCTGGTGAGTGTGGTAGCAAAACGCGTAGGATAATATTGCTCGGGTGTATGAGATGGCACGTATACCAAGCCTATGTCAACCAGGAAAGGAAGCATATTTTGCCTTTCGTGTGTCAACGCAGTTGTGTCGTAGGCGCGGCCAAGCTCCATGCTAGCCAACATGAACAGAAATTGCAACATGTCTACAGAATCCAGTCCGGTTCCAGAGGCTCTGTTCGCAGCATCTAACCATAGCAGAAGTAGCGTCCATACCTGTGAGTTGGTTTCTTGTAGCAAAAACGTAAATCCGCCTTTGGTGATGCCCATTCCAAGGCTTCCTGTGGCACCGGCGCGATGTTCGACGAGACGGCCTGTGACAAGCAGTTCCTTTACAGATTGCTTGGGTCCTGTACCACTACTGCCACCCATACGATTGTCCTGTAAGCCGACACTGTTGACGACGTAATGAAGGATATCATCCCATTTACGGCGAGCATATTTATCAAGGAACCCGGCGTCAGTTTCGGTAGTCGTCGAAAGCGTGGATAGAACGCCGAATGAGTTTTTCGAAGCGCTGCCTTCGAGTGCTTCGCGGAAAGAGGTTTTGAAAGTCGGGACGAGCTGGACTTCTTGTTTTCGGTCGCGTGCAGGTATCGTGACCTGTATCATGTGAAGGCTCTTGAGCGCTGAAAGGGCTTGGTCTTTTTCGCGCTTGAATTCGGGGAGGACCATGGCGTCGATTACATCAAGAGCAAGTGGACTAGACATGTACAGAAGCGTAAGGACAAACTTCTTAGCTATTGGATGATGCGCCGCGCCGAGCGTGCAGGTGAGAGTTAGCATCTTGATAGGCATCGAATGTTGAGTAGCTAGATGGCCAAATCATTCCGTCTCCTCAAAGTACCTAGTCTCGTCAGCTCACCAGCTGCTGATTCGATACGGCGAGTTTCTTTTTCTTTATTTTTTTTTTCGTTGTTTGGGTAGCCATGTGTATGCGATTGTCACCAAGACTCACCGAGCTTTGGTAGCATGCGCCGAAAAATTGATAAGGTTGTTGACGGCTGGCTATACAATTTCTTCAGCGTCGCGCCCGGCAGACGCTCAAGATATTCGCCTAGCGACGTCGCTGGCGGATTAGACGACATCATGAGAGACGGGATCTGCTATAACTATGCATTTAAGATGGCAGGCTCGGCAAGCGTACGATGCTAGATAGTTATAAATGTAAAAAATAATATGGGCAAAAATAAAGAGATAAAAATAAAGATAGAACACTCGTCAATGGTGTACTACGTAAAGTGCCCTTGATGCAACCCAGCTATTATATATAACCCTAAATAACAGTATACTATCAAAAATACAAATGACCTCTTATACTAATCATCAGTGGGCAGTGCAAATTTTTGGAATATAACTTTACCAAATTTGTAATATATATAAATATAAAGGCTTCCCCAACGTTCACTCCCTTTATCCTACCTCTGCTTTTCTATATCACAAGAGCGAGTCATGTTCTACTTGCATCTATATTAGTCTACCAATACTTCTACCAATACACATATATCATCACCAATGAATTATCATTTTCGACCACAGGTCGTCTCAAAAGGACAGTTTCCAAGCAGCCTCCAGCAGTTCAAGGAGTGGCCCTGTATCTTTATCGGCCGCACATTCTACGATATCTATCGTAACAGTCGAATCGTCCCGGCCTTGTCGATAACCAACCGCTCGATCAAGGCTGTGTGCATATCTGACACTCACAACTATAAAATAGAATTACCCTCAGGCGACATACTCATTCACGCCGGTGATCTTTCAGCTGGCGGAACTCAGCAAGAGATTGAAAATACTATTGCTTGGATCAAAGAGCAGCCACACGAAATCAAGATCGTGATAGGGGGGAACCACGATATAGCTCTTGACGAAAGCCTTGACGACATTAGTGAGCCGTCGCCGTTGACGGGACGCTCCAATAAGGATTGGCGTGAGTTTCTAGACTGGGGAGATATCACTTACCTTCAGACCGAAACCAAGGAGTTCACATGCCAATGCAATGGCCGGAAAATTAGTGTGTTTGCTAGCCCTTACACCCGCAGGTTCAAGCAAGGCGCGTTCCAATATGAACCCGGGGAAGATTTCTGGACTGACAAGATCCCCAATGACACCGAGGTTGTTATCACCCATACGCCGCCATTTTCACATCTAGATACCGGCTGGGGATGTGCCTTTCTAGCTGACACAACAGCTAGAATCAGGCCAAAGGCTCACATATTTGGACATGTTCATGAGTCTTCCGGCCAAGAATGGATTTGCTACGATGAGATCGAAGAAGCATGGAGAATATTGTGCACAGACTCCGGTGGTCTTTGGAATCTCACTAGTCTCATATTACTGATTTGCAAACGGATGCTGTCATTCACGATGAAGGAAGGCGAGACTCTTTTGGTCAATGCTTCCGTTTCGCCTGGATTCTGGGACCTTGCTGTGAAGGACGCTACGATTGTCTACTTATGATGTATGATGACGGCCATCTGTCATATGTTGCCCATCAAACAAGGTGTTACCGGTTGCTATCTGGACTAAAACATCTTAGCTATAGCTATTACTACAAAATATATGTTATAGATATACAAATATATGTTCTTATGAAATTGATATATAAACTAATTGAGATACTAACTCGAGATGTGTTTGTTATGTGATATTGTATAGATATATTTTAGTGTACCTAACTAATACAGAGCACATTATGGCTCTAGGGTTGATTACCAGGATAAGCTTCTGCCTAATGCGAGAATCTTAAACACAGCCCAAAGGCAAAATCTGTTCAATTTCTTTTCTTAGTAATCTTATCAAGTTTCTAGAACTATGAAGATACATTTTCATCTTCATAATATCACATGCTTATTATTGATATTATGTCTCTAAATAAAAAGGCATTTCCATTCGTCCAGGCCGTATGTTTTTCTATCTGTAGTGACACCTTCTTACTCAAGACCTGCCTGTATCGCTGACAACAACAATAACATACAGGTTTGGCGTTCATTCAAAGCTGAATCTGGCCTGGAGCCTCGGTAAGTTTGTTCCATGCTATACTAGAAAGTTATTTTGGCAAAGTATTGACGATATCATAGGCTACTAGGAGATCATGTAGGTTATTAAGAATCACGTAGTCATAGCTGTCACACTTTCAAAACTAACAGGTAATCTAGTTCAAGGTGCTTGCTGCCGAGCCTGGCAAGGTTGAGTTTCAACTAGAAATCCAACAGCAACATACGGTAATCATCTAGTAATACCTTGATTTTCACGGATATTATTACTCATTACACAAACTTGACATAGAATCGCTTGAGTAGTCTCCATGGAGGTACTTTGGCTAGCATGGTTGACCTTGGAGGCTCACTTGCTGTAGCATCGACTGGTAGATTCTCTACTGGTGTGTCTACTGATATTAATGGTATGTCCTACTATCTACAAGTTGCTCCACTTTCTTGTTAACATGCAATTCCAGTGACATATCTCTCTAGTGCTGGCAAGGCTGGCGATATTCTCAGAGGTTTGGCATCTTGCGACAAAATGGGCAAGACTCTTGCCTATACAAGCGTCCAGTTTTGGAACACTAAAGGCCAATTAGCAGCACGCGGTAGTCATACAAAGTAAGATTTGGCTTTTACCAATCCCAATGAAGTAACATCATGTCGTTTTGCCAAAATAACTAACATTATACAATAGGTATATTGCAGGAACACTCAAGGACGAGTCTCAAGCTTTTGTGATACCAGCTGGGTTCGCCGATGACAAAGGCAGCCACGATTGATAGCCTTTCTGGGCATCTCGCTTACTCACCTGTTTTCTAAGTGTATGAAGCTCAGTATCTGTTGTTGGCTAGCTGAATCGCATCTTGGCAGTGGTTATGCCCCTCGAAACATGGACAATGACAACATTTTTTATTTGAAGAAAAAAAGAGGCTACTAAACCGTGCGCCTCCATATATTATACACACACCTTCATAATCATACAAACTCCAGAAAGAGCATAAAGTCCCATCAAAGTACACAGCAACCCGCCACTAGACATAGCATACATATTCCCATAGCTAATTGAATAGAATTCGGATAGGATCACCGGTCTTTGTAGATCTTAGGCTTGAATCCATCTTGTGCTTCTGCTTCTGCCTCCATCTTCTCCGCAATAGGACCAATCTCTGCCTCCAGACGCTCTTTTGCCCGCACCACTTTACTCTGAAGGTAGAAACTGCCACCCTTCTTTGGATCATTTGCATCAAATAACCGCTTGAAACGCTCTGCCACCTCTTCGGCGTTGGTCGCGCCTTTGCTAGGCGCCGGTACATTTAATATCATGCATGCCTCGTCGATAGTCATTCTAGAGCTAAGAGCAGCGCGACCACCCGCAGAGCCATTGGGGTTCAACTTGGCCTGGGCCCGCGCATACTGGCTGCTAGCCTGTGCTTGCTTATAGGCGGCGACGAAGGAGCGTCCGAGGATACGTGAGCCGACGATAACGGCTTGTGTGATCATGCGATGCGCCTGTTGTACATGAATTGGAATACGGTCAGTGTACTTAAAAATTACAGGAAAAGGGAGTGCATCCTTAGCCGCCGATGTCGGGTTGTGCTTCAAGCTGTCCGGATGGACGTCATCGCAAACGAAGGGAAAAATATACTCAGCAAAAGCGACGTACCATAGTGAAAACAAAATTCAGTCTTCAAACGGGAAAAAGGTTCAAGGCGAATTGATCCAAATTACTCGATTGCCGGTAGCAGGACAAGAGTAACGACGCCCCCGTAGGAGTGTGTGTAGATCAAGCAGATGAGGCAAGACAAGCCTCTTTAAGCCAAGCAAGATATAGATTCGTTGATGATCTTCTAAGCAGTTCTCTACTTCAACCTCAAAAGCTCAATTTCTAAATCCGATAATCTACCATTTCACCGCCTACCAAATACGTCAAATTTGCGAACTGTATCTAGGGTCATGTTAGGGTTTGAAGTAAGGCAATGCTAGCTGGCCTGAAGAAATTTCCAATAAGCATACTATAAGAAACACATAACTTACACTTCTGTAAAATGCAGGCTATCAAATCAAATAGATTACATAATAGTTATTAATTGAAAAGATGGCTTGAATACAATGATTGTTCCATGATGAAGTTTGTCATTATGTAGTATCTTTACTTGAACGTGTTCACCGCTTTAGACATCGAGCTCCACTTAAATCTGCCGCCCCGCGACGAAATACAAAGCATCCCAAACAAGCTCGAAATAGCAATAAGCCAGCCTCTGATTGCGCTTTGCCAACTTTCGCAACCTCACGAGCATACGATAGAAACGTATCGTTCTTTTTTTTTTGTTGCGTAGTGAACTATTTACTTCTTGCTTTAATATTTGTCTAGTCTTCTCTTCCTATCTCTGTCTTCTATCTACGCTATATCACTGGATAAATGCGTGTCCTCTTTTCGCCGCTACTTACGTCGTAATCACCCCCTTCGTCAATGTCCAATTACTACTCAGCAGCCCCGGGCCCGGGGGCTCCATCTAGCGGCTACGGGGCCCAGAATCTCCAGTTCTACCCATCGACATACTCGCCAGCGCAGATGTCTAGCACCCCGTCTCAGGCATACGGTGGCTACGGAGGTGGCGGCTATGGTGCTAGCACAGGCGGTGCTGCTTCCGTGGGCGTCAGTGGACGCATGGGGGAGCAGGGCGGCCTGCGCACTGGCTGGCTTGCGGCATTCTCGACGGAGGGCTATGAAGGCGAGCCACCGTTGATGGAAGAGCTTGGTGTCAACTTCGGACACATCCAGAGCAAGGTTGGTGGCCTTCAACACATCGGCTGCGAGATTATCATTTAATTGCTAACGTGATGTTATTAACCTCGCGTAGACCCTTGCAGTACTCAACCCATTCGCCCGCATCGATCAACATCTCATGGACGATTCCGATCTCGCTGGCCCTATACTCTTCTTCCTCATGTTCGGTACATTCCTGCTCTTTAGCGGAAAGCTTCATTTTGGCTACATCTATGGCCTCGCCCTACTAGGCAGCACATCGCTACATGCCATCTTATCACTCATGACGCCCTTGGATGCCCCATCTCCAACACAACCACAATACCCTGGTGGCTCCGCATATCCGGGCCACCAAAGCGCCGGTTCTAGTGACCAAAGTCAGCTTTCCGGGACCCTCACATTTGCGAGGAGCGCTAGTGTTCTAGGCTACTGCTTGCTGCCACTTGTGGCTACGAGCTTGGTTGGTATCGTGATGCCCATGGACACTCCATTGGGTATTATCATGACTTCGGCTGCTATCATGTGGTGCACAGCCAGCTCGAGTGGAATGTTCTGCGCAGTTGGTCGCATGAGAGCCATGCGCGGCCTAGTTGCGTATCCGCTAGCTTTGTTCTATGTTGGGTTTGGCATCATGGGCATCTTCAGCAGCAGAGGAAGTGTATCTCTGGTGCGGACTGGTGTATGAACATCGAAGTTAAAATTCAAATATTGTGTCGTGATATAGTTAGAGATAGTTTTGAAGTATCCATATCCTCAGCAGTTCCTCAAAACCCTCCCATATATTCTTGAAGTGCAGTCGTACAGATACTGCCATGTGCTGCAAAATCTGCCCACAAAAAGGCTAACAAGTTAGCATAATAGAAGACACTATTGATCACGTTTCAATTGTTCAATCACAGGATATCTATATGATTTGCACAATATCTGTACAGTAACCAAAAAGGGTAAGAAAAAAAGTGCCATTTATAGTAAGATTTGCATATGCACCAAAACTCCAATTTAGAAAAGGAAAGCAATCAAAAACTAATGTACAGGATGCGGTGTTGATGGCAATCTCCCCCCCCCCCCCAACCCAATTCCTAAGATGTCGTCAAACGTATGAAATAGTCAACAGTCCGCTATTAAGCAAAAGAAGTTCAATGACAAGATACCGGAAATATACCACCATTCACAAAAAACCTCGACATTTTGAGCAAGTCGTAACACACCGATATGTATCGTAAACCCCGCTCTATCAAGATTCCACAGAACAAACAGCAGCAAGCTAGTGATAGCAAAAAAAGTAGTAAAAGAAGATAAAATGGCAAACAGAGAAAAACAAAACAGAAAGATTTTAAAACAAGACCGCCCCAAAGATAGAAGTATACTTTCCCGAAAATGCGCAAGCAGAATGTAACACAGAAAACAAGATCCGACAATTCTAGTCTAGAAAATTATTTGTACTTTCATGAATAAGTCACCTTTCGCATTTAGGTAACCGTCGAGGGTAAAAGTTGAAGTCGTCGAATGGAAAGAAAAGGAGCCGTTAAAATGTTGCCGAAAAGGCCTGATGAAAGGGTGTCAGAAGGACAAATCGTTGGATTTAGGCCTCGATGGGCATATTCTCCTTGTCCTCCTCGGGAGTCTTGTCCTTGGTACCATTAGCCTTGACGGCGTTGGTAGCGGTACCATTGGTCAAGGACGAATCGGTGGGCAGAGCACAGACTAGAGAGAATTGGCCACCAGCACTAGCAAAAACGATACGTTTTTCCTTGATAGCACTGTTATCAATGATGGTAGGCTCTTCGACATCATCAGTAGTTCCCAAACCAGTCTGGTAGTTTGCAGAAAAACCCCAAGTGTATACTTTGCCTTCAGTAGTAACAGCGAAGCTAGTATCAGTACCAGCAGCAACTGACTCGATAGGGGGGATACCTGTAGGAAGAAAGGATTAGTAGGGATAAATACATGAAGACTGTGGAAAAAACTCACCCTTGACAATAGTAGGCTTGAAAAGAAGACGAGGACGCTCGTTCTCGTCGAATACAGTGTTTTCCTCTGTGTATGCTGATTTGGGAAGGCCCACCTGGTGGCCATCAATACGACCCCAGACCAGAAGTTTGCCATCATCGGTACACGCAAGGGAATGGTGTTCACCACCAGCAATGTCCTTGATCTTGTAGTCGCGGAGAGTCTTGATGACTGATGGAGCATTGACCATAGCATCGCCCTCACCAGCACCGCCTTCGACACCGACTTGTCCAAAATTGTTCAGACCCCAACCGTAGACCTTTCCATCAGCTAAAATGGCAAAGCTGTGGTAAGAGCCACAAGCCATCTTCACAACAGGGTTAGTCTTTGACTTAGGGACGCCAACATGTTGAGGCAGAAGAGCTTTCATCTTGTAGCGCTCGCCAATACGACGGCCCAGCTGAGACTGTTCGCCAGAGCCCCAAGCCGAAATCTCACCCTTGACATCAACAGCAAGCATATGGTTAGAGCCAGCAGCAAGCTTCTTGATGTTCTTAAGGCCAGAGACCTCCATAGGGGTACGTTGAACCTTGATTTCCTCGTTATAACCAAGGATACCATCACTAGCGCGGAAAGTACCCCAACCGTAGACACGACCATCTTCGGTCAGAGCAAAGGTAGCACTATCGCAAGCAGCGACTTGGACAATCTTAGTTCCCTCGATGAAATCAGAGGTCGATACAGCAGTTGGAGTGCTCTCCATAGGGTTGACACCAGTGTCGTCCTCATCCTCGGAATCTGAGTCTTCCTCCTTATCCATATCACGGAGACCACCATCCCAGTCGGTGCTACGACCAAGAGCGCCATCATCGTTAACACCCCAGGTAAGCATCTCACCCGAGGCAGTCAAGGCAGCGACGTGCATGCCACCGCAAGCAATCTGGACAACGCCAGTATCCTTGGCAGATATCAGATCATTGTAACGAGGACGCTTAACATCAAGGGGCTTCTTGCCATCACGGCGCTTGGAACCCATACCAAGCTCGCCAGAAGAGCCCTCGCCGAACACAAATACCTCCAACCGCTGAGTAGGGGCATCGTTGATCTTGTTGCCGGCAACACGGACCTTCGTGGGAGCTGGCAGCTTAGCGACGGAGATCCTCTTAGGACGGCCAGCAGTCTGATATATTGAGCGATGTTAGTAATTGAGCGTTATACATACGGCATGCTAAATCTTACCTTGCGAGTTGGAGCCTCGTCCACATCAGTATCGATCGTGACGTCTTTATCAGTATTCTTGATAGCGCTATCTCTCTTAGACTCTGTCTTCTTAGGCTCGGTCTTCTTTTCAGCCTTCTTGACTTCGGCCTTCTTAGAGGCAGTCTTTTTCGGCTCAGGCTTCTTGTTATCACCCTTCTTGGGTGATTGAGCTAGTTTAGTTACAGTCGCCTTTGACTTCTTGGCCTTGGGAGCTTCTTCCGCGACATCTTCGATTTTTCTCTTCTTTGTAGCAGGCCTCTCTGGGACAGTGGTGGTCTTATTCGTAGCGGCCTTAGGGGCAGCCTTAGGCATAGCCTTCTTGATGGTCTTCGGCTCATCAGCCTTCTGAATGGGCGTGTCAGTATAGAAATATACAGAATGAAAATGTATGGAATTAAGGAGTAGAAGTAGTCATGAAAATGTAAGTTTTTAGATTTATAGGGACATGATTAAAAATCGCGATCGATAGCCAGATGGATATCCGTTGGTTGGTGACGGTCGCGATGAGAGAGGGATATTTCGGGAAGCGAAGGGCGACAATCGGGATGAGGTCTTTGTGAAAAGACCCGGTGGATTGCTAGTTGGCGGTCTTACAGTAGCCTTAGAGGCCTTGGTGGCAGCAGCCGATCTGCTGGATGCCATTGTATGTAGTCGATAGAAGCTTAGTTTGTGTCTTTGTGTTCTCTGAAGAGGTACGCTTGGAAATATCAGGCGATAGCTGATCAGTGCTTCAAGGTTTGCGCTTCGCAGTATCTAAGAAGTGATGGATGTCGTTCGTTGATGAGCAACGGCGCAAAGCTAGCGATGGTTACTAGATGCAGTGATGTGACTTGATGAACGGGTATCACTATGTAGTATTGTTCAAGGATGGGTGATTGAATTCGGATGCGCAGCGTGCTGTGGTGTGTAAGATGACAAAAGAGTGACGACGGCGATTAAAAGGAGCACCGGAAGCTAGCTGTGTCTTGAAGATGGGAAAACAAAACAGATGGGAAAATAAGATGGAAAACTAGATGAAGTATGTATGGACTTGAGCCTAATGTACGCGAGAGCGCGTCTTCGCATGGAATTTTAAGGTCCGCGCAAGAATTCGAATTTGAATTTGGCCAGGGAACCAGAAAGTGGGTCGAGCGTCACGGCCAGGGTTTGGCGAGCAGGCACTCAGTCTTGCTTGGGAAATAAATGTCTTTGAAATTTGCCGGGGATGAGATTATAGGAAGCTTTAGCAGTTGGAGTCGCGCACAAAGAAGCACAAAGAAACAACAACAAACCATAACAAAGAAGAAGGAGAGGCCGAAGTCAATCCACACTTTCATAAAAGCCGAATATGGGCTCAGTTGCTCATCCTGTTCCTTAAGGAAGCTCGCTTTGAAGATGGCCCAAAAAAAATTCTACTAGAATTTTCTACTGGAAAAAAAAAAAACATGGCTGGTCAGTCTTAACAGCGAAGCTCTCAGCTAAAGGATCACCAACCTCGTTATAGTTCACTTCTAATCGAGAAATGAGAAAAAAAAAAAGGACCACCAACTCAACCAAAATCGAACAAGAAAGCGCATTGGCAGCGGATATCGAAATCCGCTTAGAAAAAATTACTACGCGGCAGAATCTAAACTTTTTGGCGGTGAGCACTACCGAAATTCGATGAGGCCATTAATCGCAAAAGTAAGCGTAACAACGCCTGTAGTATTTATTATCTCATTAATTGGCCTTATACTCTTCGAAAGGGGTGGATGCGTCAGCAAACTAAATATGAAAACAAAAGCAATAGGTAGATCTGAATATGTTTTTCTCAACCGCGCAGAGGCAGAATATCAAACAACCAATCATCATTATCATCAGGATGTCTTATTGAATCAAATGCTTAAGGTCATACAATACAAGACAAGTCAAATCTAAATTTTATGAAAATCAATATTTATTCCATTAATGGTTGAAACTAGAAAGTGTAACCATAAAGCGCCAACCCCAATCCATGATGCAAGTACCTAATATCCCAAACTGTATCCTTGAATGACCGTCCCAAAAAGTATTATACGTAAGAAGTATGTGGTTGTGTAGGGAGAACATGCTTATTTCTTGGTAGTAAAGTCAATTTCATTAGGGTTGAAACCACCATCAACAGCCTTCTCACAGGTGCAGGCGTCTAAGGCGGAAAAGTTAGTTACCGAAATTACTAAAATCGATCCCCTACCGATGCTGAAGGGATAAGAATGGATCTACATACTTTGAGAACGGTGGCCACAGCTGCAGGTAGCACCAATTATAGCAGCGTTTTCGGAAGCGGACCGGTCGCAAGTGCATTGTCCAGCGGGACGAGCACGGCAAGCGCAGCGAGGGCCGGTCACGGCATTCTCAGTGGCAGCCTTGTCGCAAGTGCAGGCAAGGGCCGACTTGTTACCACAGGAGCAAGTAGCTTTCTGGGCTGTAAGGACGGGAAGACATGTTAGCGCATAGATCCCATTTTAAACGGTTTTATGTGAATGGGATGCATGTAAGTGGGATGCGGGGGACATCGTAGTAGGGGTGCATTTGATACAAATGTCAAGTTTTGATAGAACCGGGCATCTGGAGTTCATAGAAGCAACATGACATTGAGATGTGAATCCAAGTCATCATCTTAAAGATAGGCTTACCACAAACGCAGCTGGTGCCAGTAGAGCAACAGGTAGACGGCTTGGAGGACATGGCGATAGAATTATGGAGTTGAGGGAATATCTGCAAGTAAAAGACAAGTAACGGTCCTTGAATATGAGGTAAGGTATAGATAGATAGAATGACTTGGAAGTGGCAGAGTCTTGATGACAGAATGAAGGAAAGATCCAAGAACGACAACAATATGGCGACGATGACCAGCTTCTTATATTTCGTTTCAAGACATTGGTATCACAGCTTCCGTCCGCCCAATCAACGCAGGCAAGCCGGTTGTTATTGACCAAAAAGGGAAAACGTATAGTTGTCATGCATACGTGATTGAAATACATGTCTTATGATTGGCTGCCGCTGATGATGCGTTTCGCCGCCACATGCTTGGTAGTGGTGCCACTTCGTGATTTGGTCAAGCAGCTGCGCCACAGTTTGCAAAAACAAGGCTCCAATCAGGTTACTGACAATTTTTAGTGACTCAGCTCCTAGTTTTGTTCGCTGACAAATGTTAATAGGGTTAATTGTATAGGGTTTATTGCTTGGTAAGCCCCCTTAGCTACAATTATTGAGGCGGCTAGTACTATACAGAACTCTACAGATTCCGCTGGAAACTAGCAAGGCCGTTGACAACTTAAGGCTTATTGTAGTTTGCGCCAAGTACTGTGTTGGGTCTAAAACATGTATTCATAAAATTTGCTAAGCTCCTTAAAGGAATTTGTGACTCTCGAATGTCTAGCAGATAACATAATTTTATCTCATCTGTGTTTGTTTACTATGGTGTAAGCTTATCTACACCCAATAATCCTCCTACTATCGTCATTTATTATTATCTGAGTCCTCGTCTCCTTTTTCGGATACCTGCATATCAACGTCACTCATAGACTGACTTAATTCAATTATTACATCCTTTTGTATTTATCATATCTATTTTGTTCGTTGTTTTGCTGTTTATCACATTACAGCTTGCTTGCCTCTGAATAAACTCATCCTCCTGTACCATATCTACCGCTCTCACTCTTACTATCAACCAGCCTTGTCAAGGAGCCCGCGCTTTTTCCTACCAGCAATCATGTCCACAGCTCTTTTGGAACCTGATTCCAACAATACTGCTCCTCCACCGGTATCTTTTTCTGTACCAGGATCCTCAAATCACGGCCTCGGTCGGAGAACTGTGCTAGATCTCCCTATAGAAGTGCTAGTCAGAATATTGGGATTTCAACAGTCATTGTCTGAAATTAAAGCAGTAGCCGCAACATGCCAGTCATTCCGGGCGATTGTTTTTGAAAACGAGGCATGGATCCTTAGAGAGCTACTTCCGCAGCTCATTAACCCCGGAGTTTTGACGGGAGCTATCTTGGTGAGGGAAGCCCGAAAAATACCTCCTATAACTTGCGACCCCCACGGCATTGCTTGCCAGCAATTTATAGACACTCATCTAGTCAATCGATGCCCTGCACCGGCCTCTTGGAATTGGACCATTGCCGAACTAGAAGAGCTTCTGCCTTTATATAGGGTAGTAAATGCGCTCGGGAAGAGATTTACGGAGAGATGTATGTCGTCAACAACCAGCATGAGATACTTCCATGGATGGAACACAGCGTCACTATTCTCCAAAGCCAATCCACCAACACCTACTGAATGTACACGTATTGAGCTGGCTCTGTACTATTGTGAACTATATTGCATTTTATATGGTCATGACGACGTGTGTAACACATTCATTGGTCGACCCAAGACACAGGACCTGTTCCGTAGCTGTTTTGCGCCGTGGGAAATGGAGCAATTAGCCTCGGTCTTCGATGCGATCCGGAAGGATGTATATATATGTAGGTGTCACTAATACTTTCTTGCGAGGCTGGCCGTAAATCTTATATTAACATGTCAATTCTTAGCCTTTCGGGATGTAGCTCGTCATGATATTACATATGGTTTCCAAATGGTAGACTATTCTCAACGACATTCCCCGTGGATGCGTTATGTAATCGAGACGGGGCTTGAGTTCATGTATGACGCTGTGACGGCAACTACTTTTGCCGAAAGAAGAGCCGTCTTCGAACGCCAGCATGAGCGCGAGATAATTCCCCGTATCAATTCATTATTTCCTATCATCTATACCCTTCCCGACGGCCAGGTCCGTTATGGCCACGACTTTGCCCCATTTTCGTACAGCGATATGCCAATAAACCCACCGCGCGTTGACGACGGTGATACAGGGCCGAGGGAGATTTGGCGATGGATATGTGACACCGCCCGGACGTCACATCCAGACGAACCACTGAGTCCGTTTAGCCGGTGGATACTGCGGGGCAAAGGCTACATCTTTTGGGACTCCAGCAGAATACACGACATTGGCCTCTTGAACTTTAGCTTTCGCCAACCAATGTTTTCTGAGAGCCATCATCATATTCGTGAACAGCTTAGGATCGAAGGCGTGCCTAACAACGATGCATATTATAATCGGATGACGGCATCATGGCTTGCGCGTAAACTCCTATACATGACAGGTGAACGTGGATACTGGGATTTCGATAATATCAAGCAAATCGAATGAGACCACGCTCGGAATTATTTGACCGAATCAATGACATCTAGACCATATTGAGCTTGCCGGAATAGCCTATAGTGATATATCTTTGTAGGTTTGTAAGGGGATGCCGAAGCCGTGGTGCCGTGTAATCATGATATATATTTGAGACTAAGCAGACTGATATTTTCTATCTAGAAGTTGTTAGTCACAATAAACGATCCGTGATCTAGTAGGTTATATATAGATCATCAATCACTCTTATACACACAAACGTATGGGAAATGTGTTATCGTTGAACTTCAGGATGAAATTGAAAAAGAATCGCTAAATAGTTACCATGAAACATGCCTCATATACATATGGACAATGACCGCCCCTATCTAATAATCCCCTCTAAAAACTGAAAAGCAACTAACCCATCGACAGACTCCTAGATAATATAAGTGTCTTTTGAAGCGAAAATGAACAAAATTAAGAGACCAATAGAAACCAAATGGACGACAGACGACAAATGAGAATAAACAACAAGTTTTTAAACTTGTCTATTGCTCTGACTTGGTCCTGAATTCGGTTTTTGGGCATAGACGATGTTGTACGGCATGTAGACATGGAACCGCGGGTCATTCAAGTGCTGCCGTACTTCAACCAAGAAAATCTCCGTTTGTAAAAGTGTCCAGCCCAAGGCAATGAGTGGTTTCCGCGCTAGACCAACCAGGCCATCGTGATTGCATTGGCGGAACAACTCGCCGCAGGATCTGTAATCTATATCACTTGGCCAGTTGCCGAGAGGAGCCTTGAAACGTTCCCAGCGGATATTGATGAAGCCTGCATTGATGAGGTGCTGTTCAACTTTGTTGATAGCATAGAGATCAAGGCCCATGACGGCCATACCTTGAGCAAGGAAATCAAGGAAGTCGCGGGGGCGGTATTCAACATTTTCGGAACATGAATTGTCGTCACATTCTATAGTATGGGTGATTTCTTGTAGTTCGATCCAGCCACCAGGCTTAAGATGACTGTGTGGGTCATGTTAGCATATACGATGTCTCAGTTGGATTTCGTTTCAGGCTATTGGAAGATGATAAAAAAAGACAGAGCTGAGGTTGGACGGCTTACTCGTATATTTGCTTGATAAATCTTGGTACATCGTATACTACGTTCAAGATCCGCCGGCCTTGTATATAGTCGAATGTTTCCGGTTCATCCGTCCAGCCATCTTCATGTTCGAAGTCATCGATAATAAAAACAACGTTTGGCGGAATACTCTCGGGTTGGATAGGTGATAGGTCGGTACCGATAAATGTCGTCTTTTTATATATATCGGCAACTATAGCGCCCAAGAGTTAGTACAAGCTGCTGCTACGATGCGCGTTGGAAACTCCTTACGTTTAAGACACCATGATCCAGTTCCAGTTCCTGAAAATAATCTAGTCAGCATGCAGATCTAGGAGCAAGGGGCGAGCGAGATCGTGTGAGACATCTTAACATACCGAGATCGAGAACATGAGCGCCACCACGGAGCAGTACGTTTTCTACTGGGGCAAAGAAGGTCTTTTTGGATAGGCAAAACATCATATAGTTCATCATTTCATCGCGGTCCTGTTCTACCTGGTCATTAGGAAAAGGATATTTCCCGGCGTGGTACGCGTGGTAACGAAGGCCATATTCTTCGACATGTCCACGGATGCTTTCGGTAAGACTGACGGTTTCAGCCAACTCGGCCTCGGCTGCCTGTGTACTGTCCATACTTGATGACATTGTAATTTATCTCAAGATGGGCCTCTACGAGCGACTGTTTGTAGTTGGTGTGCAGAAAGGGGGGGGGGGGGGGAAATGGTGGTGATATGCTGTAGTGATCCCGAAGCAAATATTAGGCAAGCTTGGTAGTCAGAAAGGAGAGAAAAAAGAAATCGTCTGGCGAGGATGAAAAACTGAAGCTGCTGCTATATATGAGACAACGGTGAAGCTTAGTTGCCGACTGACGTTGTGGTATTGACTAAGCGAGCTGCCGGTTGTCACAGAGCAAGTGGTAGCCACAATGATAGTAGTAATACTAGTTGAAGAACCAGAGGGTTAAAGAAGTATCAAAGCCCTAAGTTGCAAATTGCAATGGAGAGCGCTTTAGAGAAATAGTACTTGGATAGTAGAAAGAGGATGTGCAGCAAGATATAACAAGATAGCGACCGTAAGAGTTACTGTGTCGGTGATGTGGAGGTTGAGCTATAGCTAGTGACGGGACTCAGTAGTGACAAATTGTTGTTAGCCTTCAGACTTATCGTTTCCGAAAGTGAGTGAGAGGGTAATTTGTGTCTAGAGATGGTAGTATATGTAGTAAGAACAAATGCTGTGATGTTTAAGCTAGGCACAATTAACGAAGGCAAATAAAAGCGTAGTAGAAAGCAAGTGCCTTTAGTTTTCAGCTTCAGGGTGGGGGAGAAGCCAACTTGGATAGGCTTATTTACGGAACAGCCCTAGTCCCTGAACGTTTACCTGCTTGGATATGGGTCCTCGAAGAAGAGCTCTGGACCTCCGAGCAAAACTGGGCAAGTAAATATCTGCGTCAATGGATTGGAGAAGTCGATGAGAGAAAATTTTTTTGGTGTTGTTGACTGAGGTGGGCACGGAAATAGGATAATGGCGGTGATGGAAAGCGATCACAATCCACTAACTAGCTGTCAAGAGAATCAAGCTAATGTAAAGCTGTCGTGAAAGAAACTTATTTTCTCTTTCTCTTTTTTTTTACTTTCCTTTACTCTTCCTTGTTGTCTATCAAAGTGACCGGGGTAACACTAGTAGTTAATGGGAGTCAATGTAGCCCGGAAGAACTAGATGAGTTAGACTGACCCGATCGAAAGGATGGTACAATAGCACTAGGCCCCCGATTTCTTGGAACTCGACAGCTTAGACCTTAGCTTCCCGGGATAGGCTTACTATGGGAAAATAAGCTAGTCTGATCATTGTATGATGCTAACTTGAAAATTGCTAGCAGTGACAATCTGACAGGCTACCAGTTATCGGCGTATCAACTATGTACTTTCTTTTCTTATGATTGTTTGTATATACTGGAAAGTGAAAGATGATGTGCAGAAATACAGTGATATTCTAGGAGTTAGCCCAGCCCGATGATGTAAGTGTTGTTGATGCGTTGGACTATCGGCAATATGTTGGTCGAGCCTGTGACTATTGCTGAGCTACGACGAATGAACGTTGTTAAACACCTAAGCTTATGTTTGGCAACGTCACAACACTAGTTTGTCAGACTCTTGAGGTGTAATTCAAGTTGAGGCGGTAAGGAGATAAGACAAGAAAACAGATGGTACATACATTAACACGCAAGTAATACTTTAAAAGGTTTTCCCAATTACTCCTAGGTCCAAAGAAGGCAAGTCGAAGCAGAAGATCCAGATAGTATTGGTCTCGTCTAGGTGGTGGTCCAGTCCGGCTGACACTGTTTTGCGTGGCAGACTTGGCTATATCGGTGCTATGGGATTGGACGGGAAGGGGGGGGGGGGCTTGCAGGAGATATTGACTCAGTCCGCTGCGTGTGTTGTGATGTTGTTATCGTTATTGCTATTGGCGCCAGCGGTTAGAGAGAAGGTGATGTCATTGACAGATCTTTTAGGTACAATGAGCCTAACACGGTATATGAAGTAAGAGAGACAGGCAGTTGGAGCCTGTAAAAGTGAGTAGTTATGTTTTCCAGCTCGTCAAGCTCAAAGGGTATGAGTTGCTACAGAAGAGTGTCTACCTGGCGGTTCTGTACAAAGAGGGTGTGAAGGTGTGCCGTTATGATGCTTACAGGGCGGTAACTACGTCTGGGTTGTCAGGCCTTGGAAAAGCTTGAAGAAATGAGACCGAGAGAAAAGGGAACTGCCACATGCAGTGACAACAGCATGTATTCCAAGTAGAATGCAACAACAACGAAACGCTACCGTCCCTGAGGCCTGTGGCCTGTTGCAGTGAGGAGGAAGCGGACGGGAGCTGTTCCTGCTCTGGAAAGTCACAAGCCACTAGTAAATGCCGAGTGATGACGGTGGAGAGTCGGTCAAGCTTGGAAATAGGTAACGTTGTCGTTAGTCCGGCTCCGGAGGTTAGTCGAATAAACTGACAAGAGTTAGAACGAGACAAAAGATACTAGCACGGTCTTCGGTGGAGCGTCAAGCACGCAGAGAGAAGGAAAAGATATTGTTCTACAGGTGGCTGCTGATGGACGGCTGTTATTGAGCTTATGTGCTAGGTAGACAAGGGTAGTAGTTAGGACTCTTCGACGACGGGAGGGGGGGTTTTTGGCTGGCGGGAAGGTACATACATGTAAATGGGGTTGGGCGCTAGCAGTTCTGCCACAGTAAGAAAGCAACTGGGAATACTAGTTTGTGAAATAATTGCCTCCAGATATAGACGAGCTTACGGCTAGGATGCACAGTAAGCTGAGAAAATATAGAACCAGGCTGATCTATGTTGAGTTGCAACTTTAGCTTTGTTAGTGTCGGTGTCGGTGTCGGTGTCGTTGTCGTTATTAGTGCTGTGCTATGTTGTTAAGTCGCAGTGTGTTGCTGTTTCGGGAAAGATGAACTGATACGGCCCCAACTCTAGTGGTGAGTCTAGGTCACTAAACGGTCGTGGATGACCTAGGACTTCCATGCAATCACCGCCTGGCGAGAGAGTAAAGAAAGAGACCCTTTGTTTGAGATCACTGTCCTTGAACTTGGTAATTAGTAGAAGAGGGGAGGGAAATGGCACGGGTCTACCTATGGGGAAAGACACTAAGTGCAGTTTTCCTTCTTATTTGGATTATTTAGATTAGAAGAGTTAGAAGTCTGCTATAAGGTGACAGTAGAGATCAAGTGCAAGGCGTATTAAGATGATGTAATATGAGTGCGTGAACGCAGAAAAGACAGCTAGATAGACTGAGAGGAGTGGTGCAGTTTCCACTTGCAGTCCTGCCTTTGCAAATGGTATCCTTGATTCCTGCGAGTGGAGATATGCGACAATGAAAGGCGGAGAACGGTGAAAGCCGGCGTGGCTGCTGACGCGGATGAGGCCAAGATGAACAATGATAATGACAAAAAAAAAGAGAAACAATGAATTGCCGAAATAAGATATAAGCAAGCGAGTAGCAGGGACGGCAAATTGGGTATACTGCCCGCGCACTTTGGCAGACATATGATAGGCCGGCCTGCTGGATGACAGTAGCTTTGATTGTTGGCGGAGACAATAGCGCTAATGTCACAAGAAAGGGCTTTTCAAGCTCTGTAGTAAGATATCAATATAGCGTGAGCGGGCTCGAGTGGCGACTTTGTTCTGCGCAAAACGTCCCGGTGTAAAAAACCGGCAACACGATGGGGGGCAGCTCTCTCTCAGTTAACGAACGCTGTTTGTTTATCTAGACAGGTTGGCAAAATAGCAATGGGGGCTAGATCCCAGACGGATTAAAGATGGGTTGGACCAGATGGGAAACTAAACAAAAGGAATGATTGTAGAGAGAAGACGACAGAAAACAAGGAGGTTGTAGAAGAAAGATATTGGAGTCCAAAAGAATGCATCCCGTTGCTGCTGTTATCTTGCTAGATGATACTTTCTGTTGGTAGAAGCAGTTTCCTAATCCCCTTCCACAGAGTCAATCAACTACAAACGAACGGATGGCAGTTTGTTGATGCTACTACAGCTTCTACAAGTGCAACTTGCATCACAAGTCACAAGTCTTGAGTTCACAGTCCGTGTCAGGGTCTGTCAAAACCGGCTGCCTCGCAACGTTAACGATTATGCGCATTAGCTGCCAGTGTCTCTTCCTTGTACTCAAGTTGATCCGTAGCTAAAATGATTTTTATATACTTTCCTCTCTCAAACACATAAAGAGACGAGAGACAAGGTCTAGTGTAGAATGGCCTTGTTTAGCAGCAAGGGTGCTGCTATCTTGGAACAAAGGAACAAGTAAGAACTTGAATTCCATCTACTTACTAGCGAAGGAAGAAGAATGAGGCAAATAGATAGAAGATGTATGTTCTTGATGTAGCAAGAAGGACGACTATCCCTGCCATCCAGAATCGTGACTATTTGTCGGTTCCATGGTCTCATAACCGTTATGGCTGGATTAAGTGATTAAAGGCTCTAATCCTTTATTAATACACCAATTAATTATATGAGGTGACGAGTAACTGTTGGCAAGTAAGGCAACGCGGCATATAATAACTTAGCCACTCGGATCTATATCTGAGCCCGCTGGTTGCAATGATGGTTATTATAGCTAGCGCACGTATCAGGACAGTAGGTAACGTGGAACTCTTGGCTAGTACTAGTACCACTATGTAAATATGCAAGAAAACTCAAGAGGACTTATACAGTTTGAATTGAAGATTAGAGACCAATAAAGACTTGACCAAGACTATAATAGGCAGCACTGACGAGCAAGCCGAGCTGAAAACTTGGTTAGTAGGGGCTTGATAAGCAATAAACCCGAAATTAGGGTTAGTGGTATACAAAATGGTGAACAATAACAGCCAACGAAAAGAAAACTTATGGCCTGGTGGTCTAGTAACCTCCATCGGATTTTTCTAAATACGAGGCGAGAAACAGAGTGTCGGGTCCCAAGGAGGGACCCGACATCTAGGAACCCATACACAGGGGATGATATGATGGGAATGGGAAGGGGAAAAAGATTGAGCTAAACAGACTAACTAGCTCGACAGTAAGCGGGCAAGTGTGCTAACTAACCAACAAGCACGCTGTTACTGTAAGGGGGGCGTGGATTTAAGCTCCATAACATAACTTCTGTGAGTTCTGCCTATGATAAGTTTTTTAATCCTTTTTTCTTGAATCTTATTTGGTATACCCTCTTCTGTACCGAAGCGGAGTTGTCAATAGTTCACGGGCGAGATATAGTAACTGGCATGTATAAACAGTATCTTCATAGATCTAGAAACTTTAAAAGATCAATGATTACAATTAATTCTTGTGATATGAACTGGCGTGCTCACAGTATATATGATCATGGCAGTACGCTGACTCTATTTTCCGGCACAGATTTGAGTGCGACCTGTAAAACTGAAACTGGGCAGAAAATACCCAATAACCTGGTTGTGTCTTGACCGCATCAAGAAAGCAAGCGCTGGATCTGCCTCAAGCAGCTGCCATACTATGTAGCCGTCTAAATCGGTTATTTGGTGTTGATCGAACGCACCTTTACATAGCATGTTATATGATAATCCCGTGCTTGGCCTAATATAACTGTAGCAGAAACATGCAACTTGCTAGCCTATTTCAAACATTAACTGCTATTACATAGTACAGCAATAATCATATCCAGTATCTAGTTATTAATAATTGTTGGCCCTGTATCATTTTTCTTGCCACTGATCAAGTATATTCCCATAAAATCCTACTATGCATCGATACTTGAATATTATTGTTTGGTGACCCATGTCTTTGTTTGCAGTTTGTACATAGTATGTTGGTATGTTGCGTTGCCTCTGAATCTTAGTTCGTCCATAACCAATCCCTCTTCTATATTGGCTTGGTTTAACGCTTGTTGTTCGATGCTACCTTCTCGGAGTATTATCATCATCTGTTCAGTCTCATGAAATTCTTTTACTTATTGAGATATGCCTACAGTACATTCAGTATTAATGGCTGTATAATTTATGCACAATATTTGTATGTTAGCAGTGGCATGAATGGCCTGACACATCCATAGATCAATTCAAACTAGCAAAACTGTCCGATTTGTTTCGTTTATCTTCATACAAACGCCATAGTTGCTACTAGGGATTGACGGACATAGACAAGATCTCTCTATAGTGCCAAGACCAAAGACGGTAGCCTTATCATACCGTGACATATCAACGAACAGCGCTTTGATTTTCATGATATCTCGAATGACAGTCAAAGGACACAGGACGATATTAAATCCTCGGCAGAGCTCTTTTATTATTATTAATATTTATTTCACATGGACACTAAGTAGATGAACAAGAAAGATGACATACATTAGTAAAGGCGGTCGGGCCACTAGCCAGTTGATTGGTTGGTCGGCTATATTAGATCCTGATATTACACCTGCATATTAATTATGCAATTGGACAGTGGATTCCATAGTTCAGGTCACAGTTCATAGCTACTGATCGAGGAATTATCTGACTCGCATCAAGCTTTTATGCTTGTATCAGATTTCCTTTTGTTTTCCCCACCATCCTTTAATTGTTTCCCTTCCCTCGTCTCCGGGAGTATGGGTACTCGATTTGGTAGTCATGGCCGACCATGCCAATTATGAGTGCTCTTCAGGATCTTAGGCTTACTCGGTATCGCAGCTTTATTATCGTCCTTTGGATATGACGTTCTAATTCCGTATGCAGACAGGCCCCATGCGTTTTGGTTGTTTGAGCATTTATTTTTTTATCCTCACTACTTTTCTTACGCCCGTTAGCTAGGGTGTTCCTACTCGACTGACCCTAGAGAGTGAGTGATGTTTTCAAGTTAGTTACAAGAGGGAAGAAGTTCCAATATCACTCGTTCCTGATCTACTCAGTTCTGAGATAGGTTACGGCCAGGGAAAACAAGCTTGTTGCCACTGGAGAAGAGTATATGCTATAGATGGCGCAATGCAACATGACAGACAACCTTTGCATCTTTGAACTCTCAGAATACGACCATATGATGCGCTGTGCCGAGGAGGAATACTGACTTGGGGTTCACTCTTACTGAACAGATAAAATGAACAGCATGTTTTTATTTCTTGGTTTCTCGAGGGGAATCGTAAGATTAGTTGCCTTTCCTGGAATACGGTACACTATAGCATAAGTCGAAACAACGGTGATAGTGATAGCGTATGTATAACATTGCATGTACATGTCGTATGTGCGAATTGTTGGCAATTAGCAGCTGAATCAAGGCCGTAGTGAAACTTTATAACTCCAGATGAGCAGTTAATCCTGCGGAAGTACCATGGCCTACTCAAGTCCGAGCAGGAGGAGAAAGAAGCAGAGGAAGAAGAGAAGCAAGTAAATAAGACAAGACGGGCCCCCTTGGATTAGCAACCGGACAATGGGGATCACCTGCAACGCTTGTATGTAATATGGAGATGCCAACAGAAGGCCTGATTACTATGTATATCCTAGCTTACAAATAAAAATGCGGGCTTGTTCATAAGCAGAGTAATATTGACTGCAACTGTGCCTGTTAGCGAATTTACAGGCAATCATAAAACCTTCTACTCGCTTAGCAGTAGCCACTGTGGCTCAATATGAGCCGAGGAGAGAGAACTATGCGTTAATAGAACGCACACAGTAATGGCTGCGGCTATGCTACATTTACTATATATCATGATGCCAAGACTATCCTATTCAGCGATGTGAAACAGCCATGGCCGTCCAACCCTATGTGCTTGCCTTGTCTCGCTCCTGCCCCTAACCACTACTGTGGCCTTTTGACTCTGCTGAGCTATAGGCACGCAATGTCTTGGATATGATCCTAAGATGCTGTGTGATCTTAAATCAATAAGGCGATACAACTCCTCAAGGTAGGGAAGGTCTCGCGGAGCAGTTTCTATAGTGCATAGATAGACGAGGGGTGGCTCAGCATCTCGGAGAATTTTTTTTTTTTTGGATCTACTGAACGACTTAACTAAGGGTTCTCTCGCCTCTATCCAGGTGGACGAAGATATAGAAAACAGACGATGTCGTTGTGGTGATTGGATTCGGCTTTGTCAGCCCACCCAGACTGTCGGGATCTTTTGCTAGTAAGATAATCACAAAAAGGTCCATAAGTATCTGATCAATGTATAGTTTAATCCACTCTTAAGTAGCGAGCTTTCAACCTTGAGAAGACAATGTAATTCATTAGTAGTACTACTGGTAGCCAAGTACGCGTGGCTTCCTTTGTTCGCTTCCATTGAAGATTGTGGAGCTCTCGCACTTTCCCTTTTCTCTTATATTTGTTTATCTGAACACGCAGTTACCTGCACTGTATTGTGGGGTTTAATTATACGGTGTCCTAGAATTCTAGAAGCTACTCTCTCTCTCTCTCTCTCTCTCTCTATTAGCAACTTCACTGACACAAATCTCCGAATTTGAAAACACAACATCTCATCTACATTTCATCTTACCTGCTCCTTGGCATGGAAAATGGAAAAAAACTCATCGAATTCTCATCTTGAGCTTGTGACACGCAACGAAATCAAACAATGCGCATCATGCTTGGGCACTTTGAAAAAAAACAAGGACCCAGTAGAGCACGCAAGTTTGCAGAGATGCTAGATCGTGGAGACAAACATCTTAGCTAGCAAACATCAAGACACTACAGCACGGTGATACAACGACACTCCTATCAGGCCCCATCTCTGTATCATCTGTGTGTTGACATACTTTACCATGCTGCATACGATTATATGTCTCCGTTATCCTCTTGTTTGTTGCTAAAGATTCGATGTCACTCGAGCTTCCTAGCATATATGGCCCGCGAGCCTGGTCTAGATCTCTATAGGCTTGTGACATCTTGCTATGGTTATGTGAGGTGAGTGCAATATAGCTCTCTTCTGTGGACATTTCTTGATAACATAACATCATCAGCTTGGTTACTGGTGTATGCTGACAAAATACGGGGACTCACCGCTCTGCCGTCATGACACTAATAGTGCATTTATGATAATTTTTCGGCCTATATGTAGACTTATCATCTATGAAGATTTGAATCCACACTATATTAGTCACGTCAACCGCTGCACGGTCCAATGCCCTTGTATGATTCCACACACCTCGCTTCGCTGATATCTGCGTGCTTATTTACTTACCTCTCCCCAAACTCCAAGTTCAAAACAAGTGCGAACCCCCTAGGATGATGTCGTCTCATAGTGCGACTTTGGGATAAACTTTCCCAGGATAACACTACAAGGCCACACAAATAGGAGATAATGCTAAGCACCCTTAGCATGCATTTTCTTGCCTTCATTGCGATTCAGGAGCCTACTTTCACAACGCATGAGAAGGGCACATTATCGCTGACGCGATATTACATACGAAAAGAACCGGAACGCAATATATCGATATGGGATTACTTCCTTTTGACACTGGTGCATAGAAGATACGCATGTGTATGGAGAGTCATGCACTATTGTATATTACATGTATGCAAGTTACCCATCTAACTTCATATAACCCCCCAATGCCATGTCGCTGCTAAGGATGTTGTTAGCCGCCGGTATATCATGGGGCATGAAGCTTCGTTATGAGTTTCTTTCTATCGTACCTTTCCTCGAAGAAAAGGGAAAAAAAGCGCGCCATGAAAGAAAATATGGGTTATATATCTTCATAGTTCTATAAACTTGATAAGTTTAATGACAAAAAATGGGGCATTTTCATAGTTTAAAAACTTGATAAGATTAATGATAAACAAAAATTATATATATATATATATATATATATATTATTAAGGAAATTTTAATCCTAACTCTTCGACTGCACCGTTCTATGTCGAAATGGCACTTTTCCGCGGCCAGCTGAGTAAGAGTTCCGTCAACCTGGTTGTATGGATGTCCTTATTCATGCGTTAGTGATAGATCCTCCAGGTCTAGCTAGTAAAAGCCCTAGGTTAAAGCTAGGATCTTGTTCATTCTATTATAGTTCCATTTTCCTTGTACCGCTTCGCGTTGGGTGTCAAGAAAGGCCCTCCCTTGGTTCCGAAGACCTTTGGTATCATAAGCGTAACAGGCTTCATAGAAATCATGTTAGCAAAGAAGATAGGTAGAATGACAAAATGAAAAGCAAAGGTTACCCTGAGACACCACGACAACTTGCCGAGACACTGAAGAAAGTACAGTTAGGAGGAGAGTACTGACCACAACTTAGCTACAATTCCCTCATTTACGGCCGTAATAACACCGATAGTTTGTCTTTTGAGATAGTTTGTATATGTTCCTGCTCGAGAAAGCTGCTTGATTAGCATGCCAATTATATTTCTTTCTCCAGTAGCGTCATAGCCAACGTATCACATAGTATACGCAAGAGTAAATTCGTTACGCATAGTAATGATGGAACTGGAAATCAGGCGCTATCCCGAAAAACTAGACGCCTTATCTTCAAGCCCTTGTTACTTGCAACTCATCTCAGAACCTTGGTGCTTTCTGTTTCTCTACTGATTGTTCTCTTCAAAAGGAAGTTTGTAGTACCAGCGCATAGGTCGGTAGACGATAGTTGTGTGCAGATAACTCCGAGATGAAGCGAGGCTTCCCTTGTCGATAGCTAATATGATGAGTACTTTTGGCCCCATGAAGGCCGGCTTTGAAAGGCCGCCGTCTTGAGTTAGTGCGACACTCAGGAATAGACGCATAGACGTAAATCTCAGCATCTTCACCTTTTCTTTTCTTTTTACTTTTCCCGCCTTGAAACCTACTGTCTGATTACCTGGAAACGCCTGGCTTGTGCTGTATACTATTATGCATACACGGATACGCGTATTAAGATCCTCGTCCGAACAGTTAGCCATAGGTGCCGGATATTTTTCAAAGTATCTTGGTAACGTTGATTAAGTTAGCAGCACCTTTTTTTTTTTAATTCCTTCTTTCCTCTGTTCCTCGTTAGATTATCTGTGCTTTTGTTCTTTCCTTTTACATATCTTCCTGTATCGCCCGGAAACTCGGTCATCACCGATGTGCGAATGTCGTTCTAGTACATAAGAGACATGTTCGACCCATCACAAAGCATAAATTGTACATGTACGTTCCTTGGAACGTTGTAACCATCATAATTATATATGTGGGCGTCTCTTGTGTTTCCTGCCTTGTCCTCAATAGCCACTCGACGCTGTTGATTGCATGTAACATTCATAAACCAAACAGTGTGCTGTGCTTTCTAGACAGCAGCAGGACCATGCTTTTTGGCTTTATATGGCGAAGATACCCAATCCAGCACTGACAACGAAACACCGGAAGTCGCTGGAAGCATTGGCCATCCAAGCAATTTGCTTATGCTGTTGGACTGCTTTGGTGGTACTGGTACTACTAGTAGTAATGACATGCTCGTTATGGTGACCTATGGACAGACTAGGACTTTCTCCCCTTGTATTTTTTAAACTGGCGACGATGGTGACGGACGGGGGATGTTTGTCATTGCATAGGGACAAGGGGTAATTGATGCTTTGGTTATTCATTCGTGATCTTTCAACTTTATCCGCTGGACATCCTTCTTCCTAGTCTAAGTTCTCGATCCCCAAGTTCCAGACAGCCATCGGCCTCGCGTCATTTGTCGTCCCATTTTTACGACTTAGATGTCTAGGAACCCTTGTGGCTTCCTTTACCGTCCCATCTGTATTCGAAGCCTCTTTCTTTTCCTTCCTTTTCCTTCCATTATGCCACTAGTAGTATTTTTGTTCTTACTTTCATCTTTGCCCCTCCAGGGAGATAGATGTCCAAGCGCGCTGTTTTTTTTTTTTTCTTTCTTCTTATTGATTTTTCTCTTCTCAATGTAGTTCTACTTGTCTTGCTTAGACCCGCAACATGGTTTCTGGCTCGACATTCCCTTTTTAGTATAGGACATGAAAAAAATGACTAGCAACTTCTAACATAAATGTAGCAATAGAGCCATTGCATACGGCCGTGAAGTCCAAGGTCACGGACGCTATGCATTTGCATATGCTATGATCACACTATAGGCGCCATATAGCTCAGAAGCAGTGGCTGGCTGGAAGGCTTGGCTGTTCTTTCGGGACCGACCCAACAGCTTGGGTCGCTAACAGCCGCAAGCCCCTTTAGACTTTTTGTCCCCTTCTCTCTGTCCACCTTGTCTTTGGTTTCTATCTGGTTATCTCTATGTATATGTCTGAAACTTCTCTTCATAATCAGCTAAGCAACGTTCTAGACGGCGTCGCCTTTATGATTAACGATCAACCTATGGTCTTAGCAGCGCCGCTTGTTTTGCCGAGTAAATCTCTTCCTATTTGCGTCAAAACTTCAGTTTCTATAAGCAAGTATCAACCCTGTATTGCCGGTCTAATAGTCTGAGTAAAATTCTCGCAACAGTATTTGCTTTTCGCTTCTAATTTCCAGTAGTACTGCTTCTTTTTCTCGGCGTTGCCAGGTTGCGCCGCTACCTTTAAGCCTATATAGTATGAAACTCGATGATGATAGAAGGCCCTTAGAGAGAGGACGCCTGGTGATATCTCAGACCTTTTGACCTTATATCTTGCTTTCCTCTGTTCTCTACTGCCCCCTCAACCCTCAGCCTTGGATCCCAGGCGCCTAAGAAGGGGTCTTGAATAATCTGTCAGGAGTTAGCTGAGATGAAGTGAACAGAGCTTGGTGCACAGCGGTAGCGATACTAGTATGTGGCGAAAGTCAGGGCTGCTTAAACAGGAAACAAATCATAACAATCATATCTTCTATCTCGGGCCTTGTGAATCTGAGCCGTAGCATAATTATACTGATATTGGTAGTGATATGGTTTCATTTCCATTTCATTTTGAGATGCGTACTTGGAGAACATGTTGTATCAGTTTCTTCGTCTATCCCCCGACTATATCCATTTCAACGAGTATGTTCCTACTCCTAGTAAAATTCCGGTTATCGATCACGTCCTCATAAATGTTCACTAAATTTTAAGGTATAAATGTGAACA
Organism: Endoconidiophora laricicola; assembly: GCA_001640655.1. NCBI lineage: Eukaryota > Fungi > Ascomycota > Sordariomycetes > Microascales > Ceratocystidaceae > Endoconidiophora > Endoconidiophora laricicola. Next base: position 37,254 of record LXGT01000051.1, read on the forward strand.
TCTGTGAAACTTAGATCTAGAGGTTTCATTTTTATCTATATCATATATCTTATTAAGTTTTTCTAGAACTATGAAGTAGATCTAGAGTTGGATAACAGCAAAGCCGGCTCAATCGTGAGAACCGTTCCATTCGCCTAGTTTATCAAGCTCAAATCATACGACGACATATAGCACCGGCACGTCTTACATGATAGACTATTAGCCGTGTACAAATCCCAACTAAAAAAGTAGAATAGTAGATAAGCCTAAGTTTGTGTATAAGGTCTCTCGTGTATTTGTGTTTTTACGGAAAATTTTCGTATCATGCTACTACTCTGTTACTCTCTCTCCAGAGGTATATCTTGTAACAACACCAACAGAGCAGGAAACATACAATTAAACAAATGAGTCCATCAGACATGAGCTAACAATCATTCCCCTCCATACATGTCAGGAAACCGGCGCTTTATCGAATCGATCCCAGAAACCTTCCGTGTCCAAACGCTCAGCCGTCAACCGGAACGACTGCGGGAACCAACCGAGCTTCTCCTCCTCGTTTTTGATCATACACACCAAAGCCTCGGCACATTTGAGTGCTAATGCCATGCCATGGCCCTGGAACGCTACAGTGGCCCAAAGGCCCGGATTTCCTGGCACCGGCCCGACCATTGGTGCTTCATCCAGTGTAAAACCCATAATGCCCGACCAACCAACATCCACGCGGCCTTCGGGAGCATCGTCGCCCCAGTTAGACCCAAAGACATCCGGGAGAAGATTAGCTAAATACTGCTGCGTAGGCTCGCTACGTGTAGAGTCGTCAGTGGTGCCAAAGCTGGGTAGCACACCATCTTTGCCGTATGAAAGTCCACCACCGAGGACAAATGTTGGCCGACCGCTGGTAGATTCAGAGGGAGGCTGTACAACCATGTACTCAAAATCGTTCTCCGTGTAGATGAAGCTCATACTACGGTTGGTTAGGACATCTTTGACGAGGGATCCAGCACGAAGGGCCACGATATCGCCGCGGACGGGTATAACCGCTTTGTGAAAGGCTGGATGTACATTGGCGGTATAACCGTTAGTTGCCAGAACTACCTGTGCAGACTTGACAACACCTCTAGGAGTTTCAACGGACCATTCAGCACTCTTTCCGTTTGTGGCGCCTGAGGATAAACCTGTGACTGGACACCTAGAAATTATGTGAAGACCCCTCTCGACACATCTGTCAAGGACAGCTCGCACAAGCCTGTAGCCAGACATTCTGCCAGCAAGATATTCAGCAATTCCATGAACTTGGCGGTCACTTGAGGATTCAAAGCAATCTCGGTCTGACGGGAACTCGCCGGACTCGAATGTGTGGTGTAGAGTTCCTGGCAAGTGTTTAGTGTCTTCATCGAGCTGGTGGATTGACTGTTTGGACCTTTTCCAAGTCTCAGCATTGTAATAGACATCTAGTGTGTCACACTGTTCCTGTCCACAATCAATCTTAAGCTCGGCGGCTATGTCATGCAGAGCCTTAATGTTAGCTTCTTGTAGCTTGATGATCTTAAGAGCCTCATCGTTATCACCTGGACCCGCATAACCAAAGTATACTGCTCCCTTTGTGTGTCCTCCTATGAAGCAGTCAGTGTGATGTATCTTGAGTCTGTATGTTCGTCTATGGATACAATACCATTTCTACCTGTAGCACCAGAGCATACATCACGAGCTTCAAGCATGATGATATTGGGCTTCGTTACAGCAGTATCTCCATTGAGTAGATTCCAGGCTACAAGAGCGCCGCTAATTCCACTGCCTATGATAACAATGTCCGCGGTTTCTGGAAGCTGGTTATCGCTATAGACATCACAAGACTGACGCACCCAGTAAGATGGCATAGGCTTCTCTGACGGTAGAGATACCGGTAAGGCAACACGTTGCTTTATCTGAGTCTTCCAGGTTGGTGAGTATGCGGCTGCGCTAGCTGAACTAGCACACCCACCACGAATAGGAAACGGGAAATGGAAAGGCATTGGCAAAGATCATAGATATTGTATCTTTTTTTTTTCACAGAGCAGGGTGTGTTTTCTGGAGATTAGGTAATGGCATCGACAAAGCGCTGAACAAAGAACTTAAAAAAAAAAGGTTTAGGCAGTGTCAGGTTATAGGTAGCAACAAAAGTTGGAGTAATAGTTGATCAGATGTCACTTTTTCAGACGAGGCAATGGAGCCCAAATGCCGCAGTACCCATGCGAGTAATTCTCGTGCAGATTATGGCAATTGGCCGTGGTAGAAAGGCCGAATCAGCTGTTAAACGGATGTTTATGGCTAATAGATGTTTAGCTATAAATACTATGACTTGTTAATAATTTCTTCTACAACAGATAGAACTGCTATCAGACGATAGGGTTAGCTATATATATACATTATTAGGGTTATACAATGAGGTCAATATCAAGTCTGAAGTTAAGGACAGTCGAGATGAAAGCATCTTCCTACCTGTCTAGATAGATTTGGTATATAAATTTAACATTTCTCCATGATAAAGCATAACTATACCTAACTACTAGAATAACTACAAAGCCTATTCATGTAGTACTATACAGTACTAAAGCCAGGTCACCTGTAAACGTATTGGCTGTCATTAATAAAGTATTGACTAACTACGTATACTGGTGATAACAGTAGTAACTACTCGCATCGTTGTTCGTTTATGTCTAGACTATATTATGCATGGACTAGCTACATTGTATCAAGGTTGCGGTAATCAGTGGCGCGAAGTCGAGATGCGTATCTGCACAAACCCGTGCCTTGTGTTCGAGAAATTAGAGCCAAAGACTACGAGGTACCACATAACTGGTGCTATTACATGTTATAACACATATGTGTGAGCCCATTGCCGTTATGAGGCTTGATCCCGGGCAATAGCTTGGCTCTTTCCCTGTTAGTCTAGACATTGGTACCATAATAGTGTGCGTATTGCCATTATTCCTAATCCTGTCTTACCACGCGCCCATTAGCTGATACTTGCCCTTGACATCCCCGCACACATCCGATAGCTAGTACTATCCATAGCATCAGCTGGGATATCCTCGGGCCTTATTATCTCCAGATATGCATACGCAGTGTTGTGATATTACACAGAGCAGAAGCATATGGCTGCGTGTCTGAAGCAGATGTTTGCTTTTGCTCAGATTTGTATGCAGTTACCATACTATATACACAGTAGGTTGTAATTTGTTCCAGAGGATATCTTGATATATAGCACAGCTGTCATCCATACCTTAGCTCGTCAAAGGTTCCTGATATCTATCGTGTGCAACACTGTTGTATACTCAAACCTAACCCAGAGCCATCTGTGCTCAAACCCTGGAATACAGCATCAACTCATCGTAAGCCTTGTGTCCCCTCAAACTCTCCATACCTTACATTCACAAGCCCTAATTCAGTGATCTGTGGCATGTTTACTCTTGTTACTCGAAAGACAGTTTTCTATCATCCAATGCCAGCAGGATTGCTACATAAACACAGTGGATGGGCTCTTCTCGTCTGCCGGAAGTGCACGCCCGTTGATCCGCGTGACTTTCATACGACACGACATCTAAGAGGCATAGCTTCTTGTATGATCATAGTTGTATACTGAAGGAAGGATCCATTTTCCTCTCGGCGTCCTTCCTTTTCAAGTGGGACAGGAAGTACAGTCTACGGGGGAATCTTTCTGCTCAAAAAGGTAAGGCCTGGTAATCACAGGAATTGTTGCAAGTGCTTGCTCTCGCTTCAACGCAGATGCCGCAGCTAGTCTGCTTGCCAGCTCATTCCAAGACCCGTCCGGCGACTCTCCTATGAGTTCCACCAAATGGCCCAGAACCCACACCAAAGCGAGACAAAACAGACGATCCAGGCCTCGTTCCAATTACAAGCAGCACTGGTCAGTGATGTCTATAAACCTACGCAGATAGTCAGGTTGTACTTGTTTACTTTTCGGGACTTCTTCCATCCAGGTGCCCATCCAATATTTCTACCCTTTGGCGGTTCAAGTATCATCACACGTAGCTTTTAGGGCAGTGGAACTAAGAACTGCTCGGCCCTGCAACCGTTAGGCCGAGCTGGCTTCGTCTTGGGCGAACGGACTAGTGGAAAAAGTGACGATGCAGGTAGTTAAGCTAGAGAAAGAAGCTCCGATATCCCAGGCAGATGTAACCGTAGATATATAGTGGGTTATCAAGCTACTGGCTATTATGATTCAGTGTAGTGAGCAACTAGTACTGGATATAAAACCCCCTTCTATATATTCCTACTTGGAAAACTAACAGCCCGCTGTACAGTAAAGAAACACACGCCCTTGTATCTACAAAGGAAAGAGATAGACTTTGCATAAAAGGCCAGCGGACCATGAAGACTCTGCGTCGTCTTCTCCATCTGTGGTGGGTCGTGTCTGACATTGGCTAATATGCATTGTCCGGCGACTATAGGCGGCTATGGCCTCCCCCCCCCCTTCTTTAGCTATATAATCTGACCTTTTTGCTCTACAAATCCTAACGCATAACCTATTATTGTCACTTTTAAGTGTCGAATATTTACTTCTATTGACACTAGCTACCGAAACGGCGACTCGTAAGCAGCGGTGAAGAAGGGTTAGCTTCCGATTTTATCTGTCTCCGACATGGACTAAACCGCAAATCTCGATGGTGTGTGACTATCGCCACGCAGGCTACACATAACCATTTTCACATAGACTAAGAGGCAGAGATAGTATAGTATGTTATGGTATGGCGCAGATATCTTGCGTACAAGTATCCTTCAGATTTCCAACCTTTTAATATCAAAGAAGACAAATTCCGGGCTAAGATAGACTAAAGATGATCTTTGGCTCGCTACTTGCACCTTGTTTGGTTCTTCGTAGGGAAGCTCAGGATCCAGAGCCTTCATCTGTGGTCCATGTCCACTTGCCTGCATTATGATCTTCTTCTACCGCAGGTTCCTTCGAAGGCTCAATAGATACAAAAGCGGGACCTAAAAGAGAAGAAAATATTTTCTTATATACACATACTGCAGAAATTATCATTCGTTATTTTCATATGTCGACAACTTTCTTTGCTACCCACACCCCTCCCCCCTTTTCATGTATCCAGATTCTTTCTAGTGACGGTGAAACGAAAAGAACTCTTGAATCTGATAGAAAATTCTGCACTGCTTGCTGCTCGTGGGCGACGAAATCTGGTCCAGCACAAGGTCTAGAGGGATGGGTCTAATGCGTCCATCGAAGAAGGGCGGTGAGGGCTTGGATCCCTGTATATCATTTTTCATTCATTCTTTCTTTTTTTTTTAACTTCGTGCTGTAACACATTTACAATCGTTACATTGCTCTCGATGCTTCTAGTATTCTTGGGGATTTTTATAGTCTTTGTTGAGATCTGCTATTGTTCTTCTGCTGTCCCTACTATCGCCGGCTCTTTCTAACGGAGATCCTCAAGATGCACGCCTGTCCACTCTCGCGGCTCCGGCGCCGATGCAACGACGTCATGATGTGGTAGGGCATTCTTTTTACCCCTCTGCCTACCCACTAGAGTATATATCCCGGAGAAAGGTACATATAATACTGTTTTTCTTGTCCAGTTTGGCAAGCGCTGTAATCGGCAGCCACAAGACATTTCACTCGCAGCGAAGTGCAACTTCTTCTGCAGATTTGCTAGTATGCATGTTTTGGATGATACACTAGCGCTCCATGAGTGTCTTATATGCTATTACACTACGTAGCACGGGATAGTAGGCGTATCATCCAGTATAGACACTATATGTCAGTCCTTCCAGCCGAGATGCTAGCTAGCACCTTGATACTCTGCTTTTTCAAGTATACTCGTCTCACTTGCTGCTCGCTCGACATTGCCATCCTTGTGCTACGTTCTGTAATCCAAGCTTGTGTCTAAGAATACTATGCAAAAAGCAAGGACGCCTGCCGTAAGTCACGATATCACAGAAATGCAGGTTCATGAAGTATTTTTGTACTTTGTTTGCTTTTGTTCCTATCCTAGTAGTCCTTTAAAACTGCCGTGCATACTTGGCCTCTTTTTATCATTTGCTATATATTCTGCCTTATTTTTGTCTGTATCGTGTAACTGATGATAGCTTCCGCCTTAACAACTCAAGGCAATCGATTTCATCAGGAATAGGGTTCGAATATTAGGGTTAGATACCGGTGGAGCAAAGTCATATATTGGCTGCTTGATTCGGCCATTCAAGTGAAATTACATAGTAGCAAGATGGTCATATATTGCTTTACAGCAAGCAGTTTATGATTCGTCAAACCTTCCAATAGTATAATAACACGAAGGGTGTAAGGAAAAATATGCCCATGTGCGGTCAAATATTGTGCATGCCCAAAACCTAACCCCCCCCCCCCCCATGCATTGGGCAGAAATCTCGCGATGGCCGCAAGCTAGGCTACCAAGTTTTTAGAAAACCGTTTTTCTGAGTACCTTTTTTTCTTGAAAGTTTTACACTGCTTTCGAATAGAGGTACTATGCCGATATGCAGGTGGTGCGTTAATCGATTGTACATGTACATGGACATACTACCGATCGAGGGTGCGCCAAGCCAAGAGATCTTGGGATTGGTATCTGCCTTCTTCGCTTTCTTGTTCCAAGGTAATTTCAAGCTGTGGGAACGAAAGAGAGAAGCACATAAGAGCCTTTACAGTAAAGTAGAGACTGTGTGCCATGGCGTCTGTCCAGTACAGTCTCAGTGCATATTGGATCGAAGAGTGTGTCTGTAGCCATCTAGTCTTTTACCAAGTCGTCATTACGCCCCGTCTTGATACGAAGCGCTGCTACTTTCTTCACCTTGTACAATCAATCCTCTTCTCTGTTCATACATAGGGTCGCAATATTACTTGGACAGACATATTGTAGCCCTTTGTTCTGTCGGACGCTACAGGGCTTCAAGCACTATATCAGCTATCAAGCTTGAGACGCCTGTCAACTAACTATAGACCGACACGTTGGTGCTTGGTATATAAGGCAGCAGCAGCGCTGGCAGCAATTTGATCAGTGCTCTTCAGCACTATGACGTTGTCGGTCCAGTAAAGGACCCTTGTAGCTGGTATAAACCAGCCGTATATTGGCTTGGGAATTGGCCAGGTGCTACTGGAAGAGTACGTAGTTGAACTGTTGGCAGGGCCGTGCTAGCGATTGAACCCTAAGCAAATTAAATTACTTGGGTCGTTTATTCGGACTCCGTGGAAGTTAGAAAAAAGAAAAGGGACAACCCATTGTCATAAATCAATAGAAGTTAAACAAACAATGACACCCTCCCTCCTATAAGAAAAAGATGGATTTGCTGTTTTAGCCCCAGTTAGCGACACAGACAAGCATACATACACACACACACACACACACACGAAATCCAGCAGCTTTTGAGAAACTTGAATCAGATTATGTGTGTCCTTTGTTGACCAACCGTCCAGGACTCTGCATCTCTGAGACACAGCACTGTCAAAGGTCCTGACGATCAACCAACAAAGCTTCGTTCCTCAGCCAGCTCCTCTACCCACTAGTTTTTCTTCCATTATTCAATCCTTCCTTTCTCTTGATACAAGCTCTGTGGCGGTGAACAATCCAAGGACCAAGGAGAAGAAATTAAAGAATAAAAATAAGCAGAAAATCCATAGACCCAGTGGCACTTGACCCCAAGAACCAAGCTCTTGCCTAGGATGTGACACTTCGTCACCAACTGAGCTGTCACCGAACAGCTCTGGCAATGAGGTGGAGAGTCCACGCAGATTGCGGTTCTGAGTCGTCGTCGCCTCGGTCTGGTACTTGTTAAGTGTTACTCGGTAGGTGATGAGCCTTGAGTTGTTCGTGTCGCAGGTGATCTGATGTTAGTTATTGACATCTGGGACGGTCAGACTTTGCAACGATTATCTCGGCTATATCGACGAACTCGGACCAAGTCATGCTTGTCAGTAGGTCATTGTCCTATTTGGGGTATAGGTAGGTCACAGTAACAGATCATTGCTTTACAGCCATCTTCCACGCAAAGTTTTATGTTGGCCATGGGCATCGAATCGAATCGTGGACCATGACATCCGTGGTCAAGTCGTCTATGGATTCCTCTCTCAATTAGTCGGCACGCGGACCACGAGACGACTCATCCATGACCTAAACATGACCGACCTACGATGTTGTTAGAGTTATCGATGGTTGTTCTTGTTATTGTCGATTGGTTAGGCAAGCGAAAGACGTTCAGTCAACAGCAGAGACGTCGTAGTATCTTGAAATGGCCATGGTGCGTGCGTTCCATGGTATGCCGCATGGACTAAACCTTTCCGTCATCTTGGGGAACTCAATATGTTCCTGCATGTCGTACTATACCTCTGTAGCTATAGCGAGCTACATAGGTGATGTATGTACTTTGTTCATGGTTGCTACTTTGTTCCTTGTGCATGCCGTCCCTAGACCTCCGGTTTTTGTGTATACGTATTTCTTCCATTTTCGATACATCGCTAGCATTTTGTCTGTCCGCGGGTTTACGGGTCGGCAGCACGCATACACAATTGAAACCTCGAGACTGCTGAACTTACAAATGCGTCCCGAGCTGCTACTTTGAGTGGTATCAACAACCAAGTCGGCAGGAGCACCCATAATAATCTTGCTGTCTTCGCTAGAGTGGTCGGGCTGTTCGGGCCTCTATCTGGCCATTGGTCAAGACCTTCCTCCTCACTACCATTACCACTCCTCACTGGTTTGTCTTGTCCCGCAAGCCTCTCTTTTGTGATAGGAAGGAAAGAGGAACATCCCGACATCGTCCACGCTTGTCGAGCTACTATCTATCATGCAGATCTTAGAGACTTTTCTCCTTCCCCCTCGACGAAGGACGAGCTCACATAGAAAACATGTGTCGAGAGCGTGACGTTGAAGAACACGTAGACGTAACAAGGGAGGAAACGATATGGCTTGTTATCACAAAATGACCGACATGCACGGCCACCTCGTGTGTCAACTTATTAGCTTGCATTTGAACAGTGAACAGGGAATGAAGACCGGGAAAGTCAGAAGAAGGAAGGAAGAAAAGCCAATACAATTGACCTTGACCCTCAGGTATCCTAGGTTGACTGAAATGGCCAAATTGCCAGGTCTGATCTGCAGGCTGCTAAGATAGAGCAGAGGGACAGAGAGAAAGAGAAGGAGATGGGAGACTATGGGAAGGGGGGGGGAAGGTGTCAGTCGGTACCGCAAGCCGGTTCCTATAACTGCGGGGCAACACTCTATGTATAATTTATTATCATAAAGCAAGAAGCACGGCCACTATACAGGCCCATAATGCCATTTCATACGTTGGAATTATGGCAGCACATCGGCGGGACCCAACATCATGCTTTTATAATTACAGTATTCCATTAGTGGTGGGGAGGGGGGGGGAGGTTTATTATATGTGATATCTGCGAACTCCATTCTATGCCTCTTCTTTGAGGATTACTTGAATATGCTATTAGTATCATTCATGTTATTACAAGTAAGCACGGATGTTCTGCTTTGTACAGCCTGGGTGTATGTATGTATGAGTACTCAACGTAGGCTACTGCATGTGCTGTAGTCGCTAAAGAGAAAAAGTAACAAGTGTAATTCCTAGCCGGAGATATGAGGACTAGCAGGATAAGTGTACACATGCAGACATCAAAACTCTATGCCCTTGGATTTCATCATTTGTAGTACTACTCTGCCGCATGGGATTTGCTACGTTTAAAGACCTGCAAGTTTTTATATTGTAGTCATAGCTAGTAACTCCGGATAGAGGATAAAGGACCAAGTATACATGCCAAGGGTGTATCAAGCTCGATGAGTTCAGACTATATATATCCTACCATTTGATTTATGATATTATACGTTATTAAGAATAAGCAACCACATAAATTCCACCCATGAATCAACCTCAAATGAAATGACATAAGGGTTAATGGGTTTCTTGAGTTGGGCGGGCCTCAAACTGGTATAACTAGACCGAGACATTTCCGTGCGAAAAAGGTTCCAGAAACCTAACAAGTAGTAAGAAGAAACGAACATTTCTTCTCTGAGGCGTGGCTCCCAATATCAGAAAATTGTTCTGCTATACTATAATAGCATCGTGTTAACAATGTGGAAGTATGAGAGTGGCCAGCTCACACATTGCCAGCGATAGGAATTAAGAGACATCCAACAAGATGCTTGTAGAAGGAAGAGAGTCGTGTAAAAGTGTTCCGTCTTATGTAGCATTGGCAGCAGGAATAGAAGAAGTAGGACGAGAGAAGAGTAAGATAGATGGAGGTGACTGTAGATTTAATTGTTCATAAATCAGGTTGAAAGCGAGTTCTGATCTGTAGGGAATCTTAAGTGTTTTTGTCTCCCTTTTACTGGTATCCTTTTCAACAAGATTACTATCAGACATTCCGTTCTTTGTCCTTTATTTTATATATATATATATAAAGAGAGAGAGAGAGTGGCGTGCTTGTCGGTTCTGTGTAGCCTCGCTTTGCTCGCTTGAAATCTATATAACACGATACTTTTCGCCGAGAATCAGACCCCTCAGCTGCGATATCGTGGGAACAGCTAAAGCCTGAAGAGTACTAAAACGAAGACTACTTAGCTAGCTATACGCACAACTAGCATGATAAAGGTGAAAGGGGACTACAGAAGCACGCTACATAGTAAGTATGCAAGTGAGGGATAGAAGCACGCTGATATCTGTGCCCACGGCCGATGATAGCATGCACTGTGCGTACTTTGTTAAGGCCCATATCGGCAATCCTACACGCCCTTACAAACGGGTCTAAATGAGTCGCCCGCAAGCGGCCATTGCTTGTGAGCTATACTTTCAAACTGCACTCTTAGACCCAACCAAATGTGATAGGGTGTTTGCTCTTACTGGGTCTCTTGGCCAGTCCTTGAGGAAGCAGCCTGCCTAGACCATAGACTATATAGTAGTGACACAGAGACTATGCAAAAAGCGTATTCTATATAGTGGTTTGCGACAAACAGTGTCTGTTTCTGACCAATGCAAGCACAGCGGTGGTTTAGATTAGCAACTCTGGCAATTATTCTAAAAGATAAGTGAGTATGCCGATCAAACGGCGAATCAGTATAGTATCTAGCAAGAATAAGGCGCTGTAAAATGTGGTATATTTTGATGCTGAGAAGAAGGAGCTCTTTTGTTAGCGTGATAAACAGTTTCGGGAACCTCCAGCAGAACAAGGTAGGGCAAGAAAATGATTCCTTGGCTTAGGAAGGCCTCAAAGGTGATCCGAGTTAAATGACACTGATTAGCTATGATGCTAGTATTCCTCTCCCTGAAGGATTAAGCTAAGATACACAAAAAGGAAATATCTGACTACATGACTACGCAAATTTATACTTACTAATTAGAACAAAAGAAAGCACAGTTTCGGGATAAGCCCCCTTCTACTTTGCGACAATGTGGCAGTCCATCCGTCAGCAGGGAAAAGGAGACTTTGACAATACCACAGCCCGCAAGGGCTGCTGCATCAGCTACAAACAGACAAGCAGAACATGTGAATGAATAGCAAGCTACAGCACATGTCTAATCTACCCAGACCTACTCTTTGGCTCCTATGGTTGTCACTACGAGACGTATCAAACAAAAGACAAAAGGATAGGGTCTACTTTATGTTGGCGGCAAGGCAGCTATTAGATGGCTTTATACCCCCGTTATATCATTACAACAGAAGCTTCATAGTTCTGGAATCTTATTAAGATTATTGGACAACTTCTTTCTATTCACACCGCTTGTTAAGTCTGTATAGAAACTAGTTCATCATAGCCGCCGCCTTTCTGCCTAACAAAAAGTTAATACATTTAGATTGTAATATAGATACAAAAACTCCACAACGTGATACTATATGCATATATATATATATATATATATTTCTATCCATAAGCATCATCTATGCACTCACACAGCCATTTCAATCGCATCTTTCCAGAGCTAGAATAGAGCTGACGAATCTTACAGCACATGATGTATAGCTTGAAGACTTCAAAGATAGAGAGCATCCATTGTCTAGCCACGAAAAGTAAGGCTTACCCACAGTTATGTTCATCCTATAGGCAATATAGTTTTCCTTGCTGGCACCACACAATGATCGTTGCATATCTGCATTGTAACCAAGATCTCTGAAATCATTTCTATCTGAGATTATAAGTGATTTCACTCTTACATTTTAGAAGTAAACTTATACAACGTCAGGGCGTTGGCTAGGATCGTTATATGATAGTGTGGAAGTGCTCTCCAGGCTCTAGGAGCCACATACCACAGCGCATTTGGGCTATGACAGCGCTGTATCTTATGGTAACACGGGTGTTGGTCACTGGACCACATTGGGATTCAGTCGACCAGCAAACAATGCCTTACTAACAGCAGAATATATCGCCATGCACGACTAGAGACTCATGAATCACGTACATCTGATACGCATATTAAACAGAAGCATAGAATACAGCTTCTACTGTAACAGTTGTTATTCAGAACTAGACATTGTACTAGTATCATGATAACAGATACGCTGTCAAATATGCATTGAGAGTTGGGGATGAAAATTGTTATCATAAGCTAGTTCAGAGCTAGTTTGGCGCTTTAAATAGTATGACTGAAACGGCATGGCTTGGCTTTTATGGTCAGCTAAAAACCTCAAAAGAAAGAAGGATGCTAGTTATAATTATATAGCCCCCCCTTTTTTTTTCACTTTCTTGAAGACGCACCGGATATCAATATATACTATGTATATACATTACGGAGCTAGTAGAGTAAGTTCTAACGGCTGTTGAAATCTTATTGTCCCAATAACAATCAAGGATTCTCTTTGTTTCTTTTAAAAAGTAATTCTCAAGCCACAAGCCACAGTCAGGAGCTTTGTCAAAAGAAAATATACGTACTAGAAGCTGTATTTCCATGTCAGTGTCCCCCCCCCCCTCCCCTATGGCCCGTTAACATCTTCACCCTGCATACATCCTTTGCTTTGAAAGCAGACAGTGGTGTTGTCATGGGATTAGTACTTAACTTAGTATAGTGTTGAGTACTATCAGATAAAGACATGATAGAGGACTGCTAGGAGCTGGCCCTTCCAAGCTCCTATGAACACTCACTTCCCATCTCCTCGAGCCACTCGTTTCTGCGGAGCGTTATGTGCCTTGCCCATTGCAGAAAGAGGAGAGAGGAAAATGGAACAGAAAACATAGGCAGAGCCTTATCAGTATATATCTCTTCCTCTGTACAATGCATGCCAGGTGATGCAGCAACATCCTCTTCTGACTAGTTCGTATCTTATGCTTGCATCTGCTGTTAGAGAGCCTACATCACATGGACCTATGATTCTCGCTCTTTTATTCTATTGTTTATATTGAATATGCACATCTACACTGTGCCCTATCTGAACAAAAAGCAGCCCCTCCGGCTTTTCTGCAAACTGTGCCATGTTACAGCCTCGGCGCTAGCCAGCATTGGCAAAGCATAGGAAGTCTGCTTCCGATGCATGCTTATCCAAGCCTACATACCATGGACATGCATGTCAGTTTTCTCATAGTACTGTTCAGTCTTCCAAAATGTATTTCTACCGTAGTGGCAGAAGCTAGCGTCGCGAATTCAGAATTTGTTCTGAAGTCACGTATTCTTCAGCTTGCCCCAGCTAAATAGTGCATATAGTAGCTTGTGTGGCACAAACTTAACTGGCCTCTTGGTCCCAATGTAAGGTAAAGTTTGTCTAAAACCGATATATCGACAGACAGAGCTAGTTGTACACATTGTTGTATTGCAGGCGCAACTAATCATTTCTAATACCTCGATGGTCTACAACAGGGCTAGTTTTATGTAAGAGCCGTTTCTGCATGTGCTGCATATGGCTAGCTAGCTAGTAAATATATATATATATATATATATATACTTCCGAAATATAGAGTGTATGCTTACTCAAATTTATCATATTGACTGGGGTGTATATATACCAGCAATATATGCCAGTAGTACCCTAACTCATACATTCATGCCAGGCTTGTTTTGTCGTATGATAGATAGCTTGATTACTGTAAAGAATACTTATTGGAGATATCTGTATCTATGTCACGTACTAAATCATACATAGAATTTAGCAAGCAAAAATAGCTTCAATCCGACCCGCAGTATATGACTCGTATGTTCTTAGAGTCTGGTAGACTATTAATATACATCATCATCATCGCCCCAATCCATGACCTGATAGTTTAATATCGAAGCTCTTGTTTCAACCGACGCGGCATACAATCAGTGATAGCCGAGACGCCGACAAAATTGGCCGGCCGACTATTATGACAGCAATACCAACTTAATTCTTGTGTATCTACACGGCAGTGATGTTTTTACCAAACAAATGTCTATCTCTGGACGTACAACGGGGACAGTCAGCACATAACGCATCTTACATGGCTTGTAATGGCTGCATGTTCGTGTTAGTAACGTGACTATTCAGAACCAACAAGCAGAGATATATATATATTCCCGGTTGAATACTTTATATCCGCCGTGCATGAGCCCCACGAACTTGTCCATTATGAGAGTTCATCAGTAGTACAGCTGATACCATGGCGTCTATAATATACATTCTTGTTGATGGGGCTTCGGCACGCAATAATTCCTACACGGAAACATATAATAGGCTCAGAACAGGGCTTACATAGTATGAATAGCTAGCGACAAATACAAACGCAATCACTAGCGGCATTTTGTACTGTACTCTAATACACAACATATAACTAGCTGGTCCAACTTCTTCACACATGCCGAGAGGCAAAACGCCACAGGACCGGGTCAGTACGCTATTGAACACCATCTACCAATAGTTGTTAGTCATGGAGGCTAATCTATTTCGATATTTTCCTCTTTGACTTTCGCTATGCTCGCATTATCGATGGTATCTGTCACTTCTTCCTTACTTGACTTTCCTGGTTCCGCTTCATTTTCTGTGCAGTCTAAGACAACAAACAGAATTATACACAGATACTAATTTTCCATCTGTCAAACCTGCCAGTAGAGCCTTGTACCACGCAGTTGCTAGAAAAGGTCATGGCCAACTATACGCAGAGAGAACATCTACGTGGCTGTGGTAGGTGAATAGGCAAGATTACTCGGCATGAAATAACAGTGCACGACATATAACATTACTAACGAAGCTAGATGTAAAGATCCATGTCGTATCCATCAATTTCATAGGCTTGGTTTCTTCGTAAGTGATGTCGTGGTTATCTCTTCATAGTAGCGTCACGGCAACTTCAGCATCGTGTTTCTAGAGCTTGCTTCTAGTTAAAGGCGACAATATAGCACCGCTAACTATTATTTCTCAACCTTTCTGAATCTCGCGTAAGCAGGTGTCCAAAAGCGACATCTCGCTCACAGGATTCTAGTCCCGTTGCAATGCAGGCAGAGATATGCAAAAAAAAAAAAAAAAGGTATCCGGTATCTATGATACTGGTGTATTCCGGGCCGCATGAACGAAGCTGTCGGGACCGATTCATAGTTACGTTTATATATCCATTCTGGCGTGCTGTGGACGTAGATTGGATGCATCACGACGGGAACGTAAGCTCTTTTGGTATTGTTTGCCATTTCCAATTAAATATCGCTAACAGCCTAGCCGAATCAGAAAACTGCTGGCTGCATTATAGTCTTGCAATTCAGTCTGTATCTATTGAATTATGCCTTGATTGTATGTCAGCTCAGCTAGTATAAAAAAGGCTAATCATAAGCAGTATGTAGTTCGGCAAGGTCCTATTAGACCGACGATACAGTTATCCGGGTTGATTATACCATCACTACGGCATGTCTGTGGAATATCGACTTTGAGGCGGAGTTATAAACTGTGAATACTATGTACACTACTGTACTGTTATATATAATATATCTGCATAGTGTCCACATACCACTGTGCTCATATGATCTATCTTGACAGACAATCGCCAGTCACACTCTACCTTGTATCATTACAAGGTAAGGCGCTAAAAGTTGAAGTCGATTGTGCCTTCTTCTTCTTCTTCTTCTCAGCGCTTATCAATATACACTCTCACTTCTGTGACTTCTTTCATTATATGGCACTACGTCATCATTATAGGGCCAGCCAGGTAAAAAGGTTCTGTTTGGCACTGTATCCCAGCATTAACAGTGACAGGCTTTATAGGCAAAGACACTATAATTTGCTAGGCCGCATTATGCCGTGGATAAGTATAGTAAGTAGTAGAATGCACCGACTTCCTTCTTGCAGTCTTCCTCCAGTAAACTTTGTTCCCTCTCTTACTCCGCATCTTTTCGGCCCAGAACCAACGTTGCGGTAGCAGCATATGTGCAGCGTGCAGTCCGGGATTCTTGCTTGTTCTAGTTGACTAGCGCTTTTACCATTACTGTTGTCAACAATTTACCACTGAGCGTCTTCTGATAACATTGCACGGCTAATTAGCTGGGGACCGTGGCCTTATGCAGCCGCCGTTACAGTGCACTCAACATGATGCAACAGGGCCTGCAGAGAGGGAGAGGAAAAGGGAATAGGAAAGGGAAAGGGAAAGGGAAAAAAATTAAAATTGGTCAAAGAGGGGCATTGGCCAGCCATGGAGGGGCTCCGGTGTATGAATGGGCGTGTGCTAGAAAAGGTATGCTCGCTAGTAGGACAGAGCATACAAAAAGATCTGTAAAGGCTGCGTTCACAGTCCATCCATATGACATGCAAAGCTCTATTTCAAAGAGGACAAGACAGAGATGGTCTGGCGCTGAGCTTGACATGCAAGAGCTTATTCTTCTTCCCCTATATCTGCTATTCGACATCTCCTAACACCTTATCAATACTTACCTGTTGAGTGTGTGCCATGTTTTTCTATAAATATTCACTACTTTTGTGTTGCATTTAGAAAGTCGGTGAACCCTAGACTAGACGAGAAAACAATGAACAACAAGAAAATCAATTCCACCCTCGGCGAAAGATACAAGAAAGTACCAGATATACAGCAAGAATGAAGCCGGTAGAGAGGCCGGCGAACACGAATCGGGAAACCTCCACTAGAAGCTAGAGCCGCTCTCTAAATGGAACAGAGTTACTCTCTATTACTCTCCAATATACAGGCTGTCCGGGATCTCCATCAAGGGGGGGAGGGGGTGGTGGTTAGTTATCTTCTTATTCCCTGGCCTTAAATTTTACTGCATATATATCTGTATAGCAAACAGCATCGATATCATCTCTTCTCTTGCTATGATCCCTCTGTGGCCCTAAGACCATCAAGGCCCCTTCTTCGCCCTCGTGTTATCAACGGTCACTGATATATCATTGTCGCAGATGCAATCGGCCATTTATCATTTCGTTGCATCTTGCATCTAGGGCCCCAAGCCGGCCGAGTCCTTGTCGTTCGTACAAGCCCGGCCACTTAAGCAAACCTCAGTGAAAAAGCTTGCATTTTTTCATAAGTAAGGGGACAATAGGAAAAGACTCACTCCAGCCCGAGCTGCTTTCAGGTTGTATGTTAGACTACACCAGGCAGACTAGGGTATCGATATCGCTAGAGGTAAGGTAGACCGCTCTTTTCCCTGGCAGAACATGAAGAGTTTTCGTTTTGATAAAGTCTTCTTTTCTTTGCCTGTAG
Organism: Endoconidiophora laricicola; assembly: GCA_001640655.1. Lineage (NCBI taxonomy): Eukaryota > Fungi > Ascomycota > Sordariomycetes > Microascales > Ceratocystidaceae > Endoconidiophora > Endoconidiophora laricicola. The sequence continues at coordinate 54,845 of LXGT01000051.1, forward strand.
CACTTCATTTTCTTAGTAATCTAGGTATCATCTTACGATCTCTTGCTTTACTCGGGCTTTCCTAGGCCAAGATTCGAATAAAAAAAAAGAAAAAAAAAGTTACTACGAAAGAATCATGCAAGGGCTTCAGATACAGTACTATCTATCAAGATACACATACGCAAAAGCCAAGGTTCAGCAGCCAATCTACTACACGCTAACTACAGAATATAGGCCACATACTACAGGGCCCCATGACTGCGTATAGCGAAGAGACGATATGTCCTAGACTTGTGTAAATCAGTCCGTTTCACCATCAATGACAATCCACATCTTGGCAGCGACATCTTGAGGCCTTCTGAGACCAGTCTTGCCAATTTTTGTTTCCTTTTTGCCTAATATTCAACTCTAGGCAGTAGTCTCGGCCGTGACATTCAAATATCTGTCTCGGGGCTGGTATTCTTACAGGAACTAGTCAAATCCGTAGCATGATCTTAGCAGATCGCTACTGTAATTCAGTTGTATCTCAATATATTCCGCATTCTTCTCTATTCCTGTCTTCTGTTAGATACGTAGTAACAAGTACCAGAAAGACTATCAGATTTATCATGGCCCAACAGCCTCTCCACTAGTGTCCTCCACCAAAAGATATATGAAAAGACTGGTATCTAAAGGAATTTGACTAGACCTTCACCTGTTTATGGCACCACTTTCATGACCCGCAGCTTCTCTACCAAGAAACACTTGGCTACAAAAGAAATACATACCGTATTCTTCTAAATCTCCATCGGCTTTCTTATAGACCCGAAGCAGAATAATCGGGCTATGTTGGTGGCCTAGAATAGGAGACTTACCACTAGCCCATACCTCGCATATGGCCAGTCTAGTAAACCTAGAGCCATTGGTCCTGCTACTAATAACTATATCGGAGTATTGTTCTGGCATATACCATGATATCAGTATATATATTATGGCACTTCAAGGTGCCCCGTAGGAAGATACATGCTCTCCTATGGATATGTCTATTTTTTTCACTTTGCATACTCCATTGCTGGGGACTGGTCTAAATCAAAACACGACTAGTACTGTCTCTTTCACCTCTTTTGTTTTCTCTCAGCTAAGTTTGCGGCAAAGCTGCCGTTTTGTTTTGTGGCCGGCAAGAATATATATAAAAGTGTGGGATGGGGCGCCTTGTCTGGCGGCCATGCAGCTTGAGAAATTAGGCATTGGGCACTTTTTTTTTCACATTCTAGTCAGCGATTCCTCCTGTAGTCTTAGCAGAGGGGCTGTTAGTCAGAAAGAAAATCTGCATTTGCAAATTTATTAGTTGTTGAAAAAGGAGGGGGGAACCCTCTTAACTGCTATTTGCAACGCTAAAACGTATATAAAAGAACGACTTACTAGTTGAAATCATATATTCCAAACGCCTGCGTCGGGGTGCTCTTTTTACGTGCAATTGTCCTCAAGCCGCTGGAGAAATGTGTGCAGTTTATTATCTTAGACCTGCTGCCTTTTTGCTCCTAGCCTAGCCTGGTACTTATCTTTTACAACACTCCAAGTTCTTGGTCAAGCCCAATGCAACATTCTTAGCCAAGCGAATCAAGGCTAAGGATCTATCATTCCAAAGGAGTACATGTTTCGCCATAGATAGAGCGGGCTAGAACACTTGATGAAAAGCTCCTCTTGAGTTAAGAGATGGCCGCCAAAAATATGACGATGTTATATATTGTTCTCCCTTTGACTGAAGTAGACATCGTTATGATGCCGCGTCTTGCGCTGATTTGTTTTCCAATCTTGCGAGATATTTCGTAAGATTGGTGTCACGTCTTCCGAGATAACTATGCATTTCTAATAGCATATAACTTATATTCCAACTTCAATCGCAGCCTTGTGAGAATACAATGCATTATTCTCACAAGCACTTTCTCTCGCACTCCTCCGTCCCGTCATAGACATTCTGTTGAGACGCTACATCCACCGCTAGATTAAGGCAGTAACCCATAAGCTCTGGTCCAATTCTCAAAGTGTACACTTACACTGTTCCTACAAATGTACCTTGCTTTAAACCTTTCCATCGCCTTAGAAAACTGTGTTAGCAAAAGCATGCTTGATAATGACAACGCTCCAACTAGCTCAGATCCTCTCATTCGAATATATGAAAGGCGTATATCCAATAGATGACATGGGTATATGTAGCCTCATCGTATCATTCGAGTAGTCGCTTCAGAGCCAATTGGTTTCTCGCTTTATACTATAAAGGGTGGGCCGTTATACCTTTTTTTCTTTCTATAATGATACTGTCTAACGCTTCACTGCACGTCGAAACGGGAAACCCATGACGCAAAACAGTGCATCTATAGTTGAACCAGTTGCAGCTATAAGACACATCGAAGCAAACGGTAGACAGTACAGATGAAAAAGGCACTGAATGCGGACATGTGAGACGCTGCGATGTTAGCAGCTATACTATATCACGATTGAAAAGCCAGGCAAGCTAGGCAGGGTATCAAAGCCATGGTGTCCGCGTGATATATGGAGTTTGTTCGAAGTATATACAGCGGTCAGCCAGTCATGCCCTTCCTCAAGGGCTTGTAAGCGAAGACCGCTGGCGGAAACTGAACTCTGTGGCACAAAATCATGGCCTTGTTGTAGATGTACAGCAGGGTGACAATAGCTGTGCCGATATAGACAAGGAGTTTGACTGATTTGCCTGAGCTTGGTGAGTTTATTGACTTCACCCATCACCACAAAAATAACAAAGAAAATGCATATAGGAGCCTAGGCTGAAATGCCGGCTAAACTCCTGGTTATTTTCCATAGCGGATAGAGGCCCATGTCATTCCATGTCATCAAGCATTGTCTACCAGAGGACTTAAATGCTGGATCGTTATGTATCATGCTATGTACTGGCTAGTTGAGGCTCAAGGCTAGGAATGCCAGCCCATGGCTTATAACAGGGATCTTCTGGGTAAAGATATAGAATAGTAATGCCGGAAAAGACTGTTGACACAAAGCGTCATCTCAGGTCGTTTTCTAGAAGCTAAAAAGTCAGGATAAGCAAGAGACCTCGTCGTAGAAACAAGCTTGAGTAGTTTCTTCGCCATTCCAGTAATATATAGTAAAAGAAGAAGATGCGCTGCTACGTAAGACTATAACACTTTCAATACTGAGCAGATAGTCACTCATGTTCATCATCATAACGAAAATATGTTTCAACTGAGTAGGTGGAACAACCATTCGTGGGGACAGGTAAATGATACCATGATATTTAGAGTAAAACGTCTATCTGTAGTCTCTCAGATATGTCTAGGCATTCCAAGAACTCAGACCAGATATATATATTCGAACCTCATGCATGGTCACACAGGTGGATATTGAGAGAATCTACCTTATTGGTGATAGCCAATAGGAAGATTTTATATGCGTGGCCGACTCAACCAAGACTTTTACAGGGATACTGTATCGTAGGTGCGTACCAAAAAAAAAAAAGAAAACATAAGAGATATCAAGAAGCCATGTCAAGTTCTAGGCTAGTGCTCTATTACGTTTGTTCATTGTAGAGGCTAGTCATGGGCGTATATGAAATCATGAAGGTGGTAAAAGCCCGCGAGTAATGGTTGAACATTATCGTCAAACTCTGTCTAGTCTTTCTTTTCTCTCTTTGCTAAACCCACCAAGGGATCCAAAGCTGCTGTATATTTTCCCAATGGATAAGAAAGATACAGCAAGAAAATGTCTTTGATCGGCGGAACTCATAGGGATAACAAATGCATTCTCGGCTCAGTTCACTGAGGACATCAAGAGTATCTGCTTGTCTAAATCTCTCATATTAGTAGAACCAGCCACATCTCCTGGGAACTTACTAGGCGGCTGCCAAGAAGCCTGGGCATTCGAGGGGATATCTTGACAAATTTTCATTCTATTGTCGCCTAATAATAACTGTGTAATAGTCATGGCTATTCAGTACATATGATTTGGTATACACCCCGGTGAGTTTTTCGATTAGCATCCCAACCCTAATATTAGGGTTTGTGACAGGCTTGTCTAATAGCAATATCTGAGTGATGTGATAATAAAAGCAAAAACCTAAGTAACAAAGGCAGAGCAGCAATGATCAAGATATGAGTGAGAGCAGTAGTACTCAATGGCGGCATGAGGGTGAGGATAGGATAACAACAACTACAAGCGAGGCAGCTGTGAGCTCTTCATTTTGGGCAAACAAATAGCATCTAGCATCTTATTGCCTTCGATTGATGCTAAGAGTTGAGCAGCTATCAGTACAGCCGAAATATGCGCGCAATGCCGAATAATTCCTATATAAAGATCATCTGCATCGATGGACTACGAACCATAGGATTTGCAATGATAATCGCAAGAGGGCGACTATCATCTTTTATATATACGAACTTGGGTGTCATGCTGGTCTTTTTGTTTCGCTTCCCGCTTGCTGCATGCATCAAAGCCAAATGGGCAGACTTCCCAGGAAAAGTATCTCGTTTATATATGCCTACACAGCCGTAACCCCGTACAATCAAAACCCCCATAAATAACAAAAGAAATGGCATTAGCGTCATATTGAAGCCGAAAATGTTAGCTAGGACGGATCTCTCCAAGCTAAGGAAGACAATGGGAAGCAAAGAAAGATAATAACAGCGCACGGATTTTGCCTCCAGTATCCTTGTCCATCTAGAATGGCTAGCTTAACGTCAGCTTACCTTCAATTGTCAAGTCATCAAAAGTAAGAATCCTAAAGCCAATGTACAATTTAACAACAATGGAAAGCTGCAAAGTGGGCTTGCCCTAATGTAGTGTTCGCCCACATCTTATAGTGGGCTTGCTACAATTTCTGTTAGTTGAATAATAACAGGGCTTACCTTGCAGAGTGCAACTCTAAATCTGCCTGATGCTAGCCAAACAGATGAAAGGTCTTAGCAAAGAAGAAGAGCTTTTTTTTTTTTTCAACTACGGTCTTTGCCTGACTCGGCAGCAAGCGGGTTATTCTATATGTAGTCCGCGGTACGTCACAAGATACTCACAAATAAAGTAAGTAATTGGGATGTGGTCACATTTCTAAAGGGAAACTTATCAGCAAGCCTTCACCCTATTCCGCCAGCCAAGCCTGTTGGGATTTTATATTACTAGCCAGTTTCCTCTCACCTAAACCCTTCAGCGTCAGCCGACATACACCCGACTAGAACAAAGACGGCCACCACAAGGAAAGCGCGTCAAAGCTAGCCTACATACTATAGTTTTGCTTTCAGGCTGTATATCCGTACATACAACCATATTCTTTTTCCTACCATCTCATTCCGTTCACAGCCTACCATTCCACTTGTCGTTAAGCATGTATTATTCTGCAGTATCTCAGGAGCATAAACCGCTTAGTGATGAACGGTCCTGTCTTATTGGACTACCACTCAGATAATGGGTCTCGACGTAGTTTTTCTTTCTACAGTGTGCTCCTCTTGGAAATATCTCCTCACCCGCTTAAGCATCTACATCACTAATGCATTATATCAAGTAGAATCCCATCGTCTTCTTTGTACAGTGCATATACCTATTCATGTATATCTTTTTTTACTCATGGAGACGTGCCGGCACAGCCAGAAGAAATCGGTTCGTTATGCGAGCCACTGACTAAGAAAATCGAAACCTATGAGGTCATAAACAGTAACCCTATACGTCTAAAGCAAAACTTCTTCGCTGTAGTTCAAGGTGTTAGATCAACGTTTAGTTTAGTTCATTGCATCACAGTCTTTGTTCTCAAACACGTGGAATTTAACATTTAAATATATATCATAGTTAGTGTTGTGCATAGCGATTCAATTGTTAAATATCCAGTAACCTGAAAAATGAAAAACAAACGAAGAGTCTGTCTTTTTGGTCAAGTGGAAAAAGCTTAATGCTGTGCCACGAAACCCCTCAAAGGTTTTCATGCTAAATAGAGCCTACTACACATTGCTGACTAATTATTTCTTCCAGAAGAAGTCCCTGCAACGAGAGTCTCACCGAGTATAGCCCCTCGTATGCTAGCTCGGTCAACAAAATATACCATGGTAAAGCACCATGAATTTGGAATATAGGTTATTCTATCCCCTTGGGTATTACCCCATGTAGCGTTTTATCGAAGATGGGATTCCTCATTGTGGCAATCTGAAATTTTTGCCACGGTTTATCCGCGCGCACAAAAAGGTACATTCTCATCGTGAGAAGCACTAAATCTCGCAATGAACATCAAAATCCCTTCTAGCGCATCAAAGAGAACAATCTAGCATCCTTGTGTTTTTCTATAGTCTAGATGAATAACTAGCCTTCTATGTGTGTTCTTTGTGCCTTCTAAAATATAAAACTGTTACTAGGCAGCTCATATTGGTACGATTAAAAAAAAATCCCGTATTCGTGTCCAGGACGACGACCACCAAAAAATGTTCTCGCTTCACACAAAGTAAATTCGATATTGCACGCAACCGACGACCGAACTCATCAATAGTAGCACTTGAACACTTTTATCTTAGGCTATCTTGGTCATATAACGGATATCTAATGAGTACATTGAAGCCTTCGTTGTACTATCGATTTCCGATAATTACGTGCTTCTGTATCACCAACGAGAAAACAAACACTTACATAATACATCGAAAATAACAAACACATCACTGCCCCTAATTGTCATCTTAGTTGCTATGAATATGTTTCCCTAGACTTTGTTAGCGGTCATAGCGAGAACACCGTTTTCTATTCCATTTACAATCGGGTAGGTTTGAAAATCTATTCACGCAGCCTTTTTTCTCTTCAATTTTTCTAGTTAAATGTAGTCACTAATGTAACTCTACAATATCCATAGTACCTTTGGTTTGCCTTATACATAGTCGGCTAAGCCCAGACGAGGCTGCCATCAGCACCATCGTCTGTTAGATGGCCATCGATTATCTCGCAAACGGACAGTAATCAACAAGTCTAAAGACACCAGCCTAAGAACTATAACTAAAGAAGACTAAATGTATGCACAAACACAATCAAAACTATAAAAAAATTCAGGTTGCTATAGCTTCTTGGAGAGTGTGTTCGGGGCGCTTCTTGTCCTGTTGATCCAGCGCCAGGTCCTGGATGGCGAGTTGTTGTATCTTTGAAACTAGCTCGGCCGTGACTTTAATTAACACTTCAGCTCCGTACAACCATAAAGGGGTTTATTCTTTTCTTTTATTCCAACATTTTGGGGGCTATAGTTTTCTAGGTCTTTCGTTCTAATATTCCTGGCTCTGTGACTTGTGACAAACAAGTATATGAAGAGGATACGTACAACTAAGCCATTCCATGTAAAGCCATGCTTTAGATTGTAAGTAGAACGTCGATTCCTCCTTCACGAAGTGTCAAAATGGACAGCAGTCGTGGTCAACGAGGCCTCTCAAATCAGACTCATAGGACCCAGACCCTCCAAGCTCTCTCTCTCTGTATCACAGGGCCTGCCTATCCGTTCTTGAACTTGATCGTTGACTCGCCGTATTGAATATGCCATTTTAGAGTCCATTATTGGCTCGACCAGGCTTCTTCTAATTTATTTGGTAGTCACTAACGTATCGACAAAACCGCGAATATTGTCCGTTTCTAGCCACTTGCTTTATATTTCTCATCATACAAATTCATGCTTGGCTAATACAGATATACATGGATGTCGGAGTATCAGGAGCAACCCATGAGTGATCGTCTAGTCACTGTGTCGTTACTTTTTCCTCTCTCTTTTTGAACCCTCATGCATGAAAAAAAAACCCTTTTTTTTTGGGGGGGGGGGTTGCATGGCTCTCTTATGTTCCTTTTAGCCCTCGCCCTTCCTGACCATCCCCTGTTTTGTGCTCTTGTATCTAGTTTTCCTTTCCTTTTGGCTGTGATCTGTTTGATGAGATTATAGCCCACTCGGTTTCAGTGACATATCCTGGTCTGTGCTGCATTTATCTGGGTTCTTCTGCAGCGTGGCACAGGAACTATGAAGGGATAGCAAGTATGTTAGTAAAGGTTAATGAATATGAAAAAAAAAGTAGCTTCGGGAAACAGTTGCATTCTCCTGTCCCAAAGTCCGTATATCAAACGGGTTTACATGGCCTAGACTCTTGCGAGTTAGTCACCATCGAATCTCCTCGTAGAGCCACAGGCTCTTATATCATCGTGGAACGTGAACATATGGTAAGTCAATTGTACTACTTGTGTTCACAGTACTCAGTAAAAAGACACTTTATATTCTGAATCTTGGTGAGGCCCAAGGCATTCAAAATGCGTACAAATTGATGAGGTATTATGCCTGGAACTTGTCTTAGACCAGCTTTTATGAGTACAGTCAAGAAAAAGTATATACACTTAAATTTCCATTCCAATGACAGAGTTTAAGGGACAAAATGAAAGAAAAGTAGATTTGGTTAGTGTCTTTATTCAACGTCAGTAATAGACGAATATAAAATATAAAAATAAGCCAGACTCCCTTGAGAGTTCCTGTATATACCGGCCAACTTGGTTGCCGATCGAGCCCATTGCTCGCATTACGTTTTAAGTCAGATTCTGGTTCAGACCATAGGCCTCCCTGCTGCATCGTACATGTAAGTTAAATCGGAAATCAAATAAATAATTCTCAAGGTTGGTGATCAATCAAGAGAGGGCTTAGTGACGAAGCATCAAATTAGAAGGTGTGTGGCCTCGATATTGACTTACTCGTAAAGATGGGGTTATACTTATTGTCTACCTTCTGTATAATTGCTGTTTGTACGGCATGCTATGTACTGAGGAAGTGTCTTTCTCTTGCTTACAAAACATTAATGCGCAAACCCTAGCAGAGGTCACTAGAGTCTTCCAGCATACTCTCATTTCGCTTACATTAGAACCAGTCCCCAAGCAGATTGGTCTTCTAGGTAGCCCCTGTCAATAAGCAAAGGTTCCAAGACACCTATTATAGCTTAGTACAAACTTTTCAAAGTATGGCTGCAGGCGGATAGAGACATCTCGTTTTCGAGTTCAGGCTGAGAGTGAACCCGAAAGGCATCTAGGTAGTACGATAAGATACTGGATGCAACGAGGTATTCAACTAGAGACTAGTAAAATAGCAGCAATACGGCTAAGACTAGAAGACATAATCATCACAACATTTCTGCGTCTACCACAAACCACAACAATTACTACATCTGACCTCGTGCAACCTGGAAGCGATCACCAGCAGTGACCAATCTCACCTGTACTTGCTGATTTTGCACTTAACGCCCATGCTCACTCTGACTCACCTCTCACTTATTGGCCTGTGTCGCCGCCGAGAGTGTGTGTACAGGAGATGCGCGCCGCTGATGCCTACACGGAGGCAAGATCAGTTGCTATTCTGAGCTCTAGAGGAGAAGAGAAGGAGGTGGGAGACACAAAGGGCAATGGTGCTTTAGCGCGCTGGAAAATTTCCCCTTCTTTTTCCGATACCAGGAGCTTCTATTTGATGCGTAGCTGGTTGGACGTGCACGGCACGCTGCCTCCTCCGGAGGGGAGGATGGAATGAGATAGTAACGAGAATAGGCACAATAATGACGATAATAGCAATGGGAGGGCGCGGAGAGAGCGCTCTCACAACATCTGTTTTCTGAATACTATATTGTAACTGGATATTGATGTTGTAACTGGTTTGTAGTCGTTACAGGTCATCTAAATGAGAACGCGATCGCGATGTTAGAAAACATATCAAGAAGAAGCAGCGGACAATAACAAATCCCTTGAAAGAAAAGATGGGAAAAAGAAAGAAAAAACAAGTGCTTTTCCAGGGTTATAAAATTTTCACAGAGAGATAGAGAGAGGGGTAGCCGTAAACATAACACAAATACACACTGTGCGGAGACAAGAGAAGTACAAGGGGAATTAATCGCTAAATTACATCAAATACAAATATCTGTATGAATTGTGATTTCTATAAAATGAACCTTAATTTTGAAGGAAAAAAAAACAGATGAGACTTATTTTATCCTGAATTTATTGTCAGAGTAAAATTTTTGGATTTCAACATGAAAAATCTTTGTCTACGCGAGGGCCCGTCTTATATGAAGCACAATCACCCTCCGCTTGGTAACTGCTCCATCTTACTCTTGCTCCCAAACTTGCTTCTCGCAGCCCGACGTTAGTCTTTCTTCTCTCCGTCATACAATCATCATCTATCGGACATCCAAGTCTTCCTAATCTAATATTGCTGACATCAGTCTCAACTTTGACTTTCGTCGTGGTCATCAGCTCCAAGAGTATCATTCTCTAGCGTCGCCCTTCAAGCACACTTGGTCCTTCAAAGCTGCCCGCATAGGGACTTTTAAGTCATTCTCTTCAGTATTGATATGTGCTGCTCTTCAAACACTACTATCACTAAAAGCTGCATAGTGAGCTGAAGCCACAACAACATCTACAAGCATAGCCCTTTTTTTTCTTTTTTTTTTTTCTTTTTTTTTTTTCCTTTCTATAGCATATATTCTCCCCCATCTTCGCTATTTGGTGATAACGTGGGTAACTTAACCTTGGGCGGTTATACTCACTCCTTCACTTCATACTCTCATAAATACAACCACACACCAGCCGCAATGTCTGGACTCGGGGCCGCTTCCCCTCACGCCGGCATGCCGCCAACAGCTCCCTTCTACATGCATAACGACTACAATGACCGCTATCACTCGCCACCGGGCACCGCAACCTCGTCCCCTCGTGCCACCGCGTTTTCAGGCTACTATGCTCCCCCTCGCACTGCTTCAACTCAAAGCCCACAACGACCAGCAACCCGCGCCCACTTCCGTGCGGCCAGCACCAATGCTACACCAGTGTACAACAATGAGTACACAAGTCCGCGTCCTCCTACTGCTTCCCCACGATACAACAGCGAGGGCCACTATGCCACGGCTAATGTGAGTAATGGTCTATATTCTCGCAACATTCCTCCCTACAATGCGACGTCGCCGCACCCACCGTCCTCGCACTCTCGACGCCATTCCTTTATCCCAACTCGTGATAGCACGCCTAGCGGCGAGTCAGATGAGGAGTTTTTCAACCGTGATGGTGCCCTAGTATACACCACGGCCTCGTCCGGTAGCCGCAACCGCAGAACCGACTACTACAGACAGAAGGGCTATGGCGCTCCAAACCATCACATCACCACCAACATGGGACAGAGCCGGCGGCGTAGCTCCTTTGGGGAAGACGCAGTACGGGAACATGCGACTGATAGAGTATTCTCACAGGCCGGGCCGTATAGCCCCATGCACGATCCCTATGACAAGCACTCCAGACGCCAACATGATGTCCCTGCTCGTCCCAACACTGCTGCTCGCCGTCCATCCATGACCACTCCCCAGCGCCCTGCTACTGCAATGCCTCGCTCCACTCATAAGAAGTCCAGCGCACCCAACAGTGGCTCATCCACTCCTAGCAAGCCGCGTGCCGCCACCGACTCCGATGCCATAAATCACGGCCTCCCTGCTGGTTACTCACTGAAGAACTGGGACCCTAGCCAGATGCCAATTCTTCTGCTCGGCTCCGTCTTCGATGCCAACTCTCTCGGAAAGTGGATTTACGATTGGACCGTCCATCACCACGGTGCAGCTAGCCGTGAGGCGGACGATGCCGGAAAACTCTGGCTGCACCTCATCCAGCTTTATGGCAAGATTCGCACTTGTGACCAGACTGTCGACAGAATTCGTGTACCCAAGAACCGCGATGTTGTTGAGAACTACATAGCAGACGGTGATGATCTTGTCAATCTTCTGCGCAAGATCCTTAAGGCCTGTGAACAACCCATGCTTCGTGCCGCCGAGTCTCGCCGTGGCAATCTCGGCAGCAGTTCTGGTGTAGAGTTCGTAAAAACTCTATTTGGTCGTGATGCCCAGCTCAATGCTATCAAGTCTTTCATGGCTGGTATGGACAAGTTCCTCGCCGACTGGGATGAGAATTGCGAGGAAATCATTCGCAACCCTACTCGGTGAATACGTGCCTAATTAGGCCTTAATATTTGTATCTTCGTTTTCAAGAAGACTACCTGCCCTCATTTTTCAATACGTTTTTTTTTTGGGGTCATGCTTTGCTATAATCTGTAGATAATAGTGTATCTGCATCAGCCTACCTTCTAATACGCATAGGTTTATCGCCCTTCTGCGCTTTATTACGTTTTCTTTTTCCTCTTCGTTTTTTTTATTATTTTCTTCTTGCATTTCTTGTTAAAAGATCTCTTAATATTTTTCCATGGGGCAACCTATACCAAATTCCCTCCCACCATTCATTCCCCGTTTCATATAAAAGCACTCACCCCCAATACCATTCGCAACTTGTCATCATTTATATGATATGAAGAGCAGAGGAGAACATTTGCATTGTTTCCGATGATCCTTTTCTTTTTTTCCTTTTCTTTTTGAGATACCCTAGCGCAAGAGCCATCATCAAACCCCCTCCCTTCATTGTCACGTTTTCCCTCCCAAAACACCTGGGTTTCGGTATTTCATTGCCCTCTTTCTCCCGCCATGTTCTTCATGCTAGGCAATGTTGCGATTTTTGTTTTTGTTTCTTCTGAGGATGCAGTATTAGGCTGTGGGGATCAGGCATCTTCTCTGCCATGTGATGGAAATCGCTTGTTTTTCTTCTTCGTTTTCTGAGTACGGATTTTTATCTCTTCCGTATTGGCCATCTTGTTGATTTAGTATGCCAGTTCCGTTAACTCTACTGTGGTTTTTGTTTCCTTCTTTTCGTTTCAATTCATCCTGATCGGTATCACTGTCTGAAACCGGTGCTTGACAAACATTATTATGTTTGTTTTCCGCCTGACCTAAAAGATATCTTGTTGCTTTAGCGGCTACTGTTCCCCCTAGTGCGGGTTCGTAGGCTTGAGCGCCTGTCACGTTGGATGCACGATTATTTTTTTACGTATCTTTTTTTTTTCTGCACTATTTCGTTATCCATGTTCTGGTTGAAAAATAATCTTTTTCTTCATCAAAATTATTTATTGTTAGCTGATGGGGTTTATCTTACCTGGGTTTTCTATTTTGGTCTTTTATTTCCTTTGAGTTGGGAAAACAAAAGAGTGTGTTTACTAGAACGTTCTTTGCTTGTCTTTTTATTCTTTTTCTTTAGTCAGTTTCCTGTGTCTCCTTGTTTGAGTTTTGTTGAGTCGTCTTGGAACAAGATTTTTATTATCTCATTGCTTTTGTTTTCATTTTTTTTTTCCCTTTAGATTGGAATCTCAAAATGGGGCACAGCTGGGAATTGGAACAAAAAGTTATGGTGGTCTCTAGTCGTGGGCATTGTTATCATGATGATTCGGGGTCCATATTCTGTGTTCTTTTTTTCAATTTTCATAACTAGATTTGTTTGTCGTTTCTATCTTATTATGTTTATCTCTATTACAATATTATCTTTCCTATCAACCATTAAACCGCATATGTCACCTTTATGAATGATTTCCACCAATGCGATAATGTTCGTCCATACGTACATCATTGTACAATCATATTCTCCTTTTATCTTGCCTTACCGCCTATGATGTCACCGATCAGGTCTTCCAATGTCTGCTAACTTTGTGCTAGGATATGATTATCTCACTGTGTTTTTGCCTGCATATATTGACTGGCCGAGCAACTTCACCCCAGGTGACCCATGCAATAAAATTCCCAGTCTATAACAGTAAGTAAATGTGTTTTGCATAATGCCTAAACATCGCAACAACAGCGGCATTATTCCCCTATGCCAGGACAGGTCAGGACAGGGGAAGACTTGTTTACTGCAGTGGCACTCCTTTCCCAACAAGAACAAAACCTATACCAACATCAATATATCGCTAACTTACTCATTATCATGACTAACTCCAGTTCTTACTGCTTAAGGCATCGCAAACAGCAGGGTTCTGATGCGATAAACTCCAAAGAGACTACAGCTATAGTCTCTTTTCTAATTTACTCCATATACTTTGTGCGACAGCTTGACAGCACTCATATGGTATCCTGTCACTGTGCTATTAAATGCTAAAGATGCCAGGTATATCTGTTTCATGGCCTCTCGGATACCTGCGAGTTCCATACCAACCACGAAGGCTGGATTTCCTTTATACGACAACGAGTAGTCGTCCGTCCTGGCACATACCGCGAGTATTCTCCAGGCTACATGGCAAGGCCTATCCATTCATATCCAGCTCTTAGTATAAATGGCCAGTGATGTAATTATAATATACTATTTTCCGGTTTAGGTCTTAATATAAATGGGATATAATATTACCTTCAGCTATTCTCCCAACATTAAAGACACAAACAATGCATATAACATAGCATTTAGCATATGCATATCAATGCACGAATATACTATACATTGGCTTCGTTTGGGCCGTGCGTCTTAGTCCCTATTCGCTGGCGCACTTACAGTTCTCTAGCCTGCCACCAACTCCAACAATCCACGGTCAAACAGGATCGTATTGCGGTCAGTTTGTTATAGTACTTACCTCATGGGTGTATAGTAGTAGTCGCGTGCTGCTGTAATCTAAATTATTATCGGCCTCAAGATCACCAACTTGTAGTTTTTTTATTGTCATTAATCTTATCAACCCACCTTATAGTTACATTAGTTAGTTATTATATTATTTCATAGCTATCGTTTATAAGCCATGTAACTTGCCACGAGTATATAGTTACGAATATTAAGTATGTACTCGTAGCCCGACATCGATAGTTCAGAAGCAGCATATGAAGCTGAAACAGAGAGAAAAAAAAAAGAAAGAAAATTACAAGAAAATAGGAATAGAAAGGATATTATGTACGTACATGTAATGAGCTGAGCTAGACTTACATCTCTTGACATTATATCATTGTTCCCATTCGCATAGAATAACTGCTTCTGGTGAGCTTGAAGAAATGCGGTCTGCGTGTCATGTTTTTTCAGTCTTGCATTGCAAAACTGATTTTCCGTAGGATTATTCCTCACCTGAAATCTACAGCTGATCTATGATAGGCGTGTTTTCTTCTCTCTCCTAGCAACTTGATCCATTGAGTTATTGTTCAGAGCTCCATTCGATATACTAGTATTTAACGGTAAATTGTTTCACTGTTAAGATATATATACATGTTCTCTTAAGTTTGCAGTCATACCATTAGCATCAGCAATTTTGTCTTCTGTAATTATGTGTATCCCTTTCACAAATCTCTAGGCCCGACGCTACACGCCGGTCACCCTATCTTTTGTCAATTTGCCCCTCTCCCTAGCTTTGGCGGCTGAGCTTTTTTTTTTTTTTTCGTAGAACTCGGGCGACTTTCCGCAAGCTGTGTCTTTTTTTATGTTTCTAGTATATAAAAATATGCCAGCACTTACTTTGATTGCCAAGATCGACTGACTGTAGATTGAATCCACATATATGATGATCACCTTGGCGCAGTGCAGTTTAGTGCAGTTTTGAAAGACATACTCTTATTAGTATCTGTCTCTTTTTATTGTCTTGCCGTCATCATAGACATAGGAAATCAGAGACATCATGTGGCTGGACCATGACCTGCAAGCTCTCTCTTCCCCCTCTCTCTTCTACCTCTTCTGCTTCCTTTCTGTGTCCAGAATTTGCTTGTTCAAGTCTCGCAGATATGTTCATTCTAGAGACTCTGTAATGTACAGCTAACGCCTCGAAACTACATCCCGCAAAGCGCTTGAAAACCCGTGGACGAACTAGTATAATAAGCGCGAACTCTTCATAAGCTACTTATTACCACCCAATGCTTACTTTCCCCGTCCCAACAAGAAAATAATAATAACAAACAAAATTCAAAGCGAATTCGGTGCTTGATACCACATCGCCCTGCTGCAAGACTTATGGCTGAGAAGTTCTTGAGCACAGTTCAAGCTATAACTTTATACTATTATAATTCTTCTGCCTGTCGTAGTTCCGGGCGCTTGTACCAGATTTACTAGCTCCTCTTATGTCTGCTTCTAGTTCGCTATAGGGAAGGACACCGCTTGCATCCGTTCGGTAGGTAGGATATTGCTGATGCTTGAGTGGCCTAGGGCTTGCATGTGGCCATACTCATGATATGTACATATTTCATGCAATTGTCGACTTTCCGCTCGACATGGTAGCATCTCCAATATATCGTGCAAGTCGCATGGCTTGCATGTTAATGTTTATGGATCCCCAAAGTTGGTATTGTAATCAAGGTCGGTGCGGAAGGGAAGGGTTTGTAGTAGAATGAGAAAAAAGAACATGCAAGTTTATGAACTGTGGTTACTATATTGCGATTCTAGACTGACATGGCGCCCAATTATACAGATGTTCTATCAGGTTTCTTCGTACATAAAATAATCATCTCATGTCGACAGTGGAACCAAGATATCACCAGGTATTTTAGGGTCTAACATAAGGGTTACACAATATATATCATTCGGACCTTCTCCCTGAAATGCGCTAGAGGGTTTGAGGCCTCTTGGCAATTTTGTGACTATTCTTTGAGTAACTTTGTTTATTCAATTTAGCCATTTTCTGGACGCCGCTAGTTGCTTGTGGAAATGTGTTTATGCAATTTTTGTGGGTTATTGTCATTGTTGTTTCTCTGCTAGGATAGCTGTGCTGGATGTGTAAACAATAGGATTGTCACATGTTTTTTCTTTAATTTTTTTTTTATAATGGAGAACAGCATAGTAATTGTACATACAGCAGAAACATATCGAAGTGGGTTGCGCACTGAACTGTTATTTTTCTTCTCTTCTTGTTATGCATGTAATAGAAAGTTTCAATGATATCAATTTCAAATGTAAAAAAAAAGTTGTGCGTTGTGCGCAGGGCTTATCGATATGGATAGCCTGCCATGTATATGCATGTGAAGATGCAGGGCGGTGGGTATAGAAATACAAGCAAAGCGGAGAAAACGCACTAGACAAAACAGTTTGAAAATTCATCTCTTTCTTCATCTTGATGATTCTATTGGTGACTGGGGTCAGAGAAGGGGTTGCTATATGGAGATGGTACTTCGTCTTTCGAAGTTTGATTCACCAGAAAGAATATTTATCACCATTGTGTGCTCAGATCGTGTGTGCATGGTCAGAGCTGATTCTAGTATTTGTGTGGGCTCACTGAAACAGTTTAAAAAAAATCCAACTACATAGAGAAGATATAGAGAGGCTGTGACAAAAAGGAAAATAAAAATAATAATACAGATGGGTTAAGCGGCAAGGACACAGACAAGGTCCTGCGGCCAGGGATTTCTGAGGCCCACCAGGTCAAAGCAGGGTTTAGGGAGAAGACAAGAAATAGAGAGACTGGCACGCAGATTAGAAGGAACAAGCAGAAAACGGAAACTCAAATTGTTAGTCTCAATTGAGAGATGTTGGACAGGGAAGCAGTCTAGAGGGGGGGGGGGTGGCAATGACGGTGTTTAGTAGTGATAGATATCTGAATAGTCAAAGCTCAAAGAAAGCACACAGTAAAGAAGATGACGGAGTCTTTTTTGGGATAAAAGTCACAGCAGGGAAGACTAAAAGATTCATGGAACAGCAAGGAAGAGGGTGTCTGGAAATTTAGGTGTGATTCAAATTTATAATTATCCAGTCGTCTTCCCGCCTGAGTTAGTAGTAAGGGAACGACGAGTGTGACACGAGGAAGATACGATAACGAACAAGAGAAGAGAGAAGAGAGAAGAGCAGAGAGAAACAAGATGGTTACATGTAAAATAAGTTTGGCGAATACTCTGCCGCATTGCAGTGTAAGAAAGAGCCGCCGCAGAACAACGCAGAGAGAGAGAGAGCAAATTGGCAGTCAAGGCTACCACGCGTCATCGACGCGATCTGGACCTAACGAGATAAGAATTACATCACGACCTGTGAAACAAAAAAAAGAAGACGCGCTTGAGATTTAGCTTACGTCGTCTACTACCAATTAGTAAGCGGAGTGAGTCGGCTGATTCGGCAGCGGCAAGCTTTGGTAATGCGATTAGGCATTAGGCTTCTGCCTAGAGTAAGCAAGATGAAGTCGCCACCTTGTATTATATCTTCTAGTAAGCTACCAATCAAATTCTGCTACAAGACTAGAATAAACACTTCGTACAGAAGCTGCTGGTCTTGATTCATGATAGTATTACTACAAGCTGCCCGCTTCGATACTGGCAAGCAAGGCAGATCCATTGCCGGCCTCCGGAATTCTGGTATTTCAACTTAATACTCTCTGTACACACCCTGCCTATGAAATATCGCGGACTCTCAACATCAACATGAAAAACAAAGGCCAACTAAATCACATCCTCAACAATACGGCAGCTTTATTTTTGTGTTATTTCTGTGAATTTGTTCTGTGCACCAACCACTTCAAAACAAAAGCAATATTTTTTTTTTGTTGCTTCTTTTCTTCTTGGATGTTGCCGAGCAAGTATAGGTGCTAATACCGACGATACTGTGTTGCTGGGCTAGTTGACTGGGACGGCCTGTGCAGATCTCGGTGAAAGCGTTGAAGGTGCGATCGCCCATTATTCCATTTTTGGGTGAACGCATAATGGTGGTTTTCTGTATGTAGCTAGGATTTAGGCTAGTGGACTCAATAGAAAATGTTAATCAGAGGAAGCAAGATCCAGCAATGGGCCCTAGAAGTCGCAAAAGAATGCGCCTAGAAGCTGAACGCATGCCATTTCTAAAGATGTGATGAGCGTACTAGCAAGACGAGAGGCTGGATAGCTAGTTGATGAAATAAGATTGCAATAGAATAATATGGCTGGGTATAGTGCGAACAGACTTCTAGGAGTCTTCCGGGTGCCACAGCGACACGATATTTACTTAATGTTTACTTTTTGCCAGCCTTTCTCCCAGTTTCTAGATGACGGCATCTTGTTTGAGAATGAACCCTCAATGGAACGGGCGTAGCCATTGCACCAGCAAAAAAAAAAAAAAAACCCCCAGCAAAAACCAAAAGAACAACAGCGAGGATCTTCATCGTCATAATTACTAAGCTTGTTCTTGTGTGCCTCTCCATTTTCTCCGTGGCCGTTGCAGTCTAGAAATGATTACAAGGGAACTGCAATATTCTCCATGCACGATAATAAAAAGTACAGAAGAGACTAAAAGATGGGACAAAAGGGCTTGTTTCAAGTTGCTTAAATGGCTTGTTACTATTTGTGAGCCTCCTTTGAAACGTTCGCCATGAACCACAAAATTGTTCGTTGCTTTGCTAGACCGAGCTAAACAGACACATGACAGGCTCTTTGTGTCTATCTCTGTCACTGTGCCACCTTCATCGAGCCTGCTTACTCGCTTGACCTCCCGTAGACATTCGCCAAAGGGGTCGCTTGACTTGGACAGACATCATGATTGCCCAAGGGGACTGGACGAATAAAGAAGAGTGTTGAATATGGAACAAGCAACGGCCGCTACAAGGCGATCTGATCGCAGGGTCTGAAAACTTGGATATACGTTTGTCCTTTGCCCTAAGGTTTCCACGGTGAAGGTTGATCCAGCCTCCAACGATGCACTGCTGGGTTTTAAGTGTTTCACGATGTCCTTGACCGCGCCGTATTGCGCAGCAGATTGCTTGTACCACGAGGATATAGATGTCAAGCGGCCATACTGTCAGTATGCTGTTTGTAGTGAGACATCGGGTTGGGGTGATTGTTGCCTTGGAGGGTGCCTCTGCGCTTCCTAGGACCAAGCTCTATCATTATGTGTTATTCCTTGATGGTTCTGTCCTTGCTTACACTGGCCAACAAAAAGGGCAGTAAACGCGTGCCTGATGCCTTCCAGAAGTTCCGCTTGGGTGGCTAAAACCACGGCTTGAGTACTGGAGGGTTGCAATGACTGTTACTCATTTCGCCGTTGGTTGGGATACATAAAGAGCCCTGACATGGGCACATGCTCACCCAACAAGCGATATAACCGCTGTAAGACTATGCTGTCTGGTTCATTGTAGACTCCCTGTTGGTATACAGAGTAGCAGTTGCATTGCTATATTGACTGAAGTCCGAGGTCCGCTGTACATGTGACAAGCACACCCGTTATTGAAAGTATGGCTGGCCAAAACTGCGTTCTAATCGGCCGGGCCAATCACATCCACTGATATAAGCGCCATATGTTTCTATTGTGAATTCTAAGTAGTATGTAGATGTCTGACCACTATGAACCAGTAACATGTAGAGTACTGTGAATATAGTCTAATGTATAGAGAAGCCTACTAAAATTTGGTCTAATAAGACAAGATGTTTTTTTTTCATGAATACGGCACTGCGCTGCAGCCTGGTCTGATGCCGGGAGTCTTTTTGGTTCTTTCACAAAGACTTTGTCGTAGGGTCATTTGAAAGCGATAGTGTGGCTGGTTATCCAATCATCTAGCTGACCGCCTGAGTAGACCTGCCTTTATTTCAGTGGATATTATCTTCATTGTAACAGTGCTGCTGCCTGGGTGACTTATCTTATAGGCAATATAGAGTCGGTCTGATAAACAGCTGTTTGAGGCTCAGACAGGGTGTGTACCGACAGTTGACAGACCCAGCCTCTGGTGAGAATATCTCTTATCTGCCGAATTTTGACTCTTCGACTGTGATTACATATAGTTTTGCTCAATTACTCAATATTCACAGTGATAAGTCGAGAACCACTGGATATTTAGACGTACTATATCTATAAGACGTAATGCGATGGTGATACGAAGGAGGCATACCTAGGCTCAAAAATATCAGGAGCCATTTAGAGAGTAAGAGAATATCAATTATCTACAGACATATTATTCAGGACCTCTTGCATCGGTTATTAGCAGAGTCTTTGGGCGAAGAGGGAACGGTAAGCTACCTATCCAAGCCAGCCTAGTCAGTAACTTGTGTAGATGTATTGGCTAGCCCCAAACATGAATGGGAGATCTATTGAGACGGTGTGACAATAGTGAAGATCATCGGAATATATAGGCGACCATCGGAGTTGCGGATCTGTCTTAGATGGACGTGAATGTTTATACTGGTTGTCTAGATCTTACACACTCTTCTTCTCATTATCACTACGCATATACACAAAAACGCACGCATCTGCTTGATATAAGCGCGTGGCGGTGACACTATCACTGCCCTGTCCTGCCGGGGCCCGGCCAAACATATTGATCAGTCGGGCTAGTTCGGTTGTGTTTTGCAAGGCAGTGTATTTATGGTGAAGGACCTGCGTGATGGATGCGTGAACAGGATGCACAAAAGACTTCTGGAGTACATTGCAAGTTACAGCTAATAAAGCGCTTAAAATACACTCAGTCACACAGGAGCCTAACCGGACCAATGGCTATGTGATTTGACGGTAGTCTAGATAGAACAAAGGCAAAAAGAAATAAAACACATGCCCAAAGGAATTTGAACTAATATTGGAAGAAGACACGGTTCATCCATCTCAGCTAACCAACCAACATCTGCACATCTTTCGTACACTAGCTTGTGATGCCAATACTACTACACTTGATATATACGCCTTGAAAAGGCGAAGTTGTTGCGATGATAAAGTTGAGAGAACACTGTCTACAGACTGCAGAATTCATAGATTATATAAACGTCACAGATAACGCTATGTGACATCATGAAATAGTATCTATCACCTCGTCCTTGTGCCGTATCTTTCACATATGCTTTGGAAATCACTCCTGCAAACTTTGGTCACTGGAAGCTTGAATACTCCTAGAAAACGAAGCACCTACAATAATCACTTATAGGAATATGAAACAAAATATTCTACGATATGTGTAGGTTTAGAACGCTAAGCAGGCTAGGCTGTCTAAGAAAAGAAAACAGAAAGACGACTGGGAAGTTTGCACATTTTGCGGTTGCGAATTATTTAGCCTACACTATTTCTAAAGTACTGATGCTGCTGCCATTGTTAACCACCGTTGTTCTACAAATGTGACAGTCGAACGCATAGCGCTAAGCCTATAATATAGTTTGCGTCGAACAAGCAGGAAGAAAAGCTTCATTGTCTCCGAACACACACGCACATACACCCCCTTTCAGTTTTTAGCCCAGTATGTGAATACTGTGCACTGATTCGGCTCGATTTCAAGATCAATACTCAGATGCAATGCAGGGCAGAGATACGATCTTGCTGCGATTCGTAACCTCTCCATATATTTTTTTTTCACAATCTTCCCGCATGGCTTATTTTTAGGAAATGCCGGGGAACAATCGATATTCAAGATGGCGTAGCAAAATGCATACCGATATGCATAGAGACATTGAACAAGTTAATTATGTGCGAGACCTACAGTAATATCAGCAGCAATATTAGTTCTATTAGTAGTCATGGAAGGTTGGCTACACAAGGGAGGGAAAAAACTAGCAGAAGATAAGCAAGCACAGCCTGGATCACATATATAACTCAAAAAGTAATGATCCAGGAAATAGAAATAAGCGTAGGAAGTGCCGTATAAGCTAGGTAACGGCTCAGCTTACAGTGCCAGGCTTTATATAACCTGTATCGGATGGCATCGGCGGCGTCGAGATTTGTGCTTAGGTGCGATCATAGCCTATCATATGTGATACAAGGCAGGAACTGTATGTGCCTTAAAAGCTCGCTATAAACTATGTGCGCCTTAGATATAATATATATACGTGAATTGAAGCAATTTAGAATAATGACTGACCGCATTGAATCGGTAGATATCATGCCCTCAATCTTTCATCTTCACATGATGGGCGTACCTTGAACGATCTTGGACAATTGTACCGTACGCAGCCTTGTGCTCTGGTGATACAAGACATTAAAAAAAGAAGAAACAGAAGAAACCCGAGCTTAGGTACACAGGTTCCCTCCCGGAATCTTTGTGACGTGACACGCTAGAAATAATGTCGCCGGCTAACAAGCCAAACCCTTCTTTCTTACTGCTTGAATTATCATGCCTAGCAATGGCATCGCAAGGTAATCTTGTTGCTCATATACGAGCTTAGCTTAGCCTTAGCGTTGTTCGGTCCACGCCCTCCTCGGTAGGTTAGCGAAAGGTCATCGAAAGGGACAAAAAAAAACAGGAAAAAAAAAAAACTACCACAACTGCATGTTTACTCTTTGCATATACCCGAGATGCTATCATATGCTAGGCGTCTTCCTCCTCCTCCTGCTAGGCAGCTGCTGGCATACCTCGGTAGAGTTTGTAACCAAGTCAATGTGCGATGCATCATGCAATGCACCTCACCGTCAAGCGGATATCAACTTCTATGTATAGCACGAAGGCTGCAGGTAGTGTGCGCTTGTGCAACATAGTCGACGGTGTTAGTAATTGGATTTCAGTAGCCGACCTGTGGAATATGATGGATAGAAGGATACCCGCCATGTTTGGTAGAGAACTGGAACGGTTGGGAGCTAAGAGTTGACCAATAGCTACGAGATTTCCCATTATTTTAGTGTAACTAAAGAGATAACATGTAGAAAAGAGTCGGGTCAAGAGGATTCAATTACATTACGCCAATTGGCGGCTTTATTGTCATGTATATATTGAGTCTTTCAGCTTTGAGAGCCGCATCACCGAGATTCGCGTATATCTACTTACTACCAATTATAGAGAGCAGATATGCTGCCTTAGATCCTATCAGCGGACGCGACGAAAGCTGTTTATAAAAATTGAACCCAGTTTCTAACATTATGACCAAACCCTCCCCGCTACGTTACCGACCGCTTATGCCATAATTCCCGTACTACCTTCACTTGAAGTGGCTCGAAGTGGTAGCACCAGCAAACTTGCCAGCCTGATAGGTTTCACTTAGCCCATTGTAGAAAGCCTTTACTCTCTGGATCTCGCCAAGGAAGAACTCTTTGTCTTTGTCATCTTTCAACTGACTAGCCAACTCTACCAAAGCCTCAGCCTTAAAGAACTTGTTCGTCTTGTTATACAGCGGCCTATTCTCAAACTCGGCGTCCGACTCGCCGGTAGCTCTGACCTTGAATACCTGCTGAAGAATATCGATATCGTACGGAATCGAGAACAAGTCTCTGCTATCCTCGTACGTGAACAGGAACAAGAACCGGCGGAAACCCGACCACGTGATGCCGCTCAAGCACAGCGAACACGGCTCGTGAGTGGCCAAGAAGACGCACTCGGCCGGATCAGGTCGCGTCGCAGGGTCCGGAAACACCTCTGTGAAGAACTTGTGAATGCAGTGGATCTCGCCGTGAAACAGCGGCGATACGCGCTCGTTATTGGTAGCGCTTATGAGCGGTTTTAGTTCCTTGGATAGAATGGCCGCGCCGAAGAGTTTGCTACCTGACTTGACACCTTCGCGGGTCAGCGGTACGATTTGGTTTTCAATGACAGAGAGAAGCGCCGTGAGAAGTTGCTTGGGCGACTCGGTGGGCGTGGAGGAAGACATGGTTCTTTTTATTATAGGAGGTTGAGTGGTTGGTTTAGGTATCTGAGAGATATAAATTGTATCGCACAGCGACTGCGGAAGAAGAAAAATAACTAGGCAATGGATGTGTTCATGGTAAGTGGTTTATTGTCATACTGAATATGCTGCTAAGCACCCCGCATCGCATATCATATACTATTGTAAGACTATCATATCGGGCATGCCTACTACATAGTATTTGAAGCTAATTCCGCGCCCGATTTAGTGGGCCTTGGCAGCTTCCCGCGACCGCTATCCGGCGACGTCCGCTTCCGCACTGAGACTAAAAAACTAAACTAACTCTGTTTGTTTGATGATAGTAATGAGGAATGATCATTTATGTAACATAACGAAAGAATAGTCGACATCCAGATATCATCACCTTGATTCACTAGAACAGTTTTGATTATATGAAGTGCTAACAACGACGTAAGCTAAATTATTTTGGAAAACATGCAATCAAATATTGAATACTAGCATCAACGACTAATCAAGAAAACAAACGAAGTAAGATCCGGCAATCATAGTAACTATGTTTCACTACTATCTGAAATTGGTAGAGACCACTCGACGGTATTGGACGACATGACCATCGTTAAGGACTGTTTTTGGCTACTGTGGATTATATCTTGTCGCTATTGAGTGTTGTCGGTTCTTTATGAATGAAGTTCCACTTGTGCAAGTCACGCATCATTACCATGAAAGCATAGAATAGTTGTATATAGATACCGATTTTGAGATAGATGGTATGTTACTTTAAAAGGCTCATGATTTTGAGTAAATCAAGTTCATGTGCGATAATTCTGTACATAAGACTAGCAAGGTTGGTTAAAAATGGTTTAGTTTTTGAGATGGCCCAGCAAAGGAATCGCTCAGATATCAGCTAATTATTATGGTTCTCAATCACGAAAAGGCTCATAGAATGAAGCCCACGACAAATATATGAATAAATACATAAAGAAGGGAAGAAAATTCAATAAGACAAATTGAGTCTTCTAAGCTATAAGTATGAGGAATTTAAGGCGGATATATAGGACCGGTGAACAAGGACAGCGGATGACTAAGCAACCAAGCAGAGTTTTCGGCGGCGTTTGCGGCCAACAACTAGATGACCACTAATATCGGAGTGCCTGTCAAGATATCTTTAGCAAGACCTCAAGTTCGTTTTTTGCCACGAGTCGAAAATATCTCCCACCAGCCTTGATTGTGTCCACACAATCTCTGCCTATCGTCTCAAAACCATGCACTATATCCGGTTCTTACGCGCCCCAACCATAGTCATCCGTGACCGGGGCATGACTGTGCTCCGCCTAGTCCTCACCATTGCTACCGACCTTGGCGATTCCTACCTCGACCCGCAGACGCCTGTCCCACTAACTCTGACATACTGGGTCAACGACCAGCTGCAAAAGCCGACGCTGCCGCTGTGTAAATGGACCAGTGGCATGCGCGTATGCAAGCTCGAAGTGCCGCTAAAGGTACTTGCACGGGGCTCCTACGTCACGCGTATCTTCGTGTCGCCAGCCGAGGCCACGTTGGGCCTGATGCAGATGCAGCAGCTGATCACTCAGACAACGCCCATGATTGTGCCTGTAATCGCCGCACCGTCGCTGCCCGGCCAGGAACCGAACTTGTTCACAAACCGCCAAATCCTACTAGGCAATGTGCAGGACAAGCGCCTATTCTTGTCGGTGAGCGAGGAAATCCAGGACTCGATTGCCCGACGTGTCTGGGACAGCGGCATGGTTACGTCGGCGGTATTATATGACTTAGCGGCCAACGAGGCGTCGAATACGCAGTTGCCGTTGACGCAGAAGCTGGTGACGAAAGAAGAATTAAGAGTCTTGGAGCTGGGTTGTGGCGTGGGTACTCTGGGTATATCAATGGCTAGTGCGTTGGCATACCGTTATGATCGTTCTAGTGAGCAGAGCAAACACCGTATCGTGATGACAGATCTTCCCGATGCCGAAGAAGCCGTCAGACGCAACATCGACCTATTTACTACTGCAACGAAGGATCTTGTCGTGCCGACACTAGAGTACGAGAATCTCGACTGGTTCACCTGCCAAGACGGCACCACCGGTCCTCTTGTCGCAGATAACATATGGGACTTGATTATCATCAGCGACTGCACATATAACACTGACTGTATCCCTGCACTGGTCAGTAGTCTAGACCACCTTCACAAGGCTAGTTTAGAGAAAACTGGCGAAGCTCCTGCAGTTCTTCTGTCTACCAAGTTCAGACATGACTCGGAGACGGTGTTCTGGGACCAGATGAAGACGGCTGGCTGGGAGATTCGCGAGAAAGCGGACTTTGCCGCGGCTCACCTCAACAGAGATTCTGAGCAGATTGAAGTGTATCTCTTCACAAAACAAAATCTCTAAACATATAATGAACAAAAAGAACAATATCATTCGACAGTCTACATGAGTATGACTATCACTTGAACTATCTATTTTAGTCATTTCTTATATTTTTACGATGTAGATAAAGGCGATGCAATATATCCACCTTAACGGAGTGTACTACAAAACGATCGTGAGGCATACTGAGTAAAATCGGACCGTCGTCGATGATTCAACAATGCGGCTGTTAGGACGCTCCGTCCACTATGTAACTACAGCAAGGCGACGATCATAAAAATGGCCGAGGGGAACAGAATGGACCTGGCAAGCAGACATTACTACGACAATACCAGATCAGCTTGTATCTACACAACTGCCCCGGGCCGACAAATGGGCAACTACCCTTCAAAGCCTGGCAATCATACTCCTCTCCAGCGCCTACACCAAGAAGTCTCATTCGTAGCGACATAGATGATTGTAACCAAGAAGAAGACAAAGGAGCTCCTGGTCATTGGTGCTGCCTGCTAAGAGTTTTCCCCAGGCTTAGGAAAGCATTCTAAACATCATGATAGATAGATAGTCTAAATAATCCCTACAACGCCCGAGATAGACTTATAAATGCCAAATTGTTATTTTGTAACCATACTTAGATCCTTGCAAGATGTGAACCATATAGAGCATCGTTAAGGAGGGGCTTATTGCCTTCATGTGTGCTCTATAACATTCAATGTTTATTGTTGGTATATATATATATATCGTACACAATATCGTTATGTCAGTCATATGTGACACTAGACACTTTAGTAATCACATCAGCTTATTACATATGACTCCCCTTTACTTTGATATGAACCTGACCTAACTTTGTTAATGTATTATTGATATTAAGCTACCTGTGTATATTAGTCAGCCTGTAGTAGTACTAGCATTTATCTGTCCAAAGTAAGCTTCTAATAAGGCAGAAAGAGAAGGAAAGAAACTGCAAAAGTACGGAGTAGTAAGATTCACTTATCAATGGATAGTTGAAAGGTCAAACAGCAGGTTCAGATAATTTTGAAGTAAAACCATATAGACACGGTAGTTCGATTGGTAGTGCTGAACTACCAATCGAACTTATACTATGATTCTCCACATCTTATACAGTCATTGTCCACCCATTGTAGCAGTAAGAGAATGCTGCATAAGTCCACCTATCTGTTTGGGCTACCTATCCAGCGAAATTGCTTGTGAAGCTAGCAATTGAGTCTATCGACCAGATTCCCTGCCCAGTCAGTAAGGCTGAGCGAGGCCTGGCCAGTGTCGCCTTATCCTTACTAATACAAGCCCTAACCTTGTTTTGCCCTATATAAGCTCTTAGTGGGAATAGGTGGGTATCAGTACCTAACCCTAGTATTAGACAGACGACAGGTCTAGGTCTTATATAATATCAAACAAAACCTCGACCTAGTCGGAGAAAAAAAGGTTAAAAACTATTTTCAAGCTAGCAATAATTGCCACTAAGAAGGTTCCTACTAGTTCGTTCGTCGGATCATTTGATGATTGGCTCCGTTTAGACGCATGAAAGCGCAGAAATCTAAAGCACAAGCCACTGTTTTAGTAGTTAGTATCAAGCCGATGAATGATGCTAATATATTTCATAGACAGGACCTCTTGTTGCCTTGCTTTTAGTCATCAGTCCGGCTCAAGAATTACTAATGCTCGGCCTGACTCTGAGCCACATCAGACTACAATAAGCCCCAAACCCGAAAACTCGGCTGCTTGTATCTCTGGCGTTGTATCTTGAAGATAATCAGAGAATTAACGTTCCATCAACTTATCGCTTCTGGCCAACTTATCTGCAGCTTTACACAAACGTATTCACGTATCCAGATCCCTTATATGTAGTACGTCGTTGGAATACATCGAACTCTACAGAATACTACCATCAACTATTGATCCCAGCAAATTTGACAGAGCTGGTTCAATATATGCTGTGTGCAACCATAATATCTAGGCAGGCCTTTGAATTTGTGTTTTTCGGCCGCTTCAAATATCCCATGATTACGAATCCGGAGAGTTACAACACTCCGAGCATGCATCCCCACCGCAAGCAGGCGCCATATCCTCTCAAATCAAGTGCATTTTTTCACCTTGGAAGAAAGTGTAGCGCCCTGAAGCCCCATGTTTAGTCATGAATCTTGTTTTTTTGAGCCATGCTCTCCCTAACAACCTGTCACCGCGTTTATCTTGACAAGCTAGTCACGGACGAACGCTTTATTCTTAGTAGTAACTTGACGCCAAGCAATGTCACTATGTATAAGCTCATAACATTCTATACAGGATGAAGTGACACCTAGCCTAAACGCCCTCACACGCGACTTTTGACAGGTCTAGGTCCGGCTGCTGGGGTGATCCCAACTCTTCACTGGACCTACTGGACCTAAACCGAGCCTCCTCTCCTAATTGCCGTTTCATTGAATACCATGATAGGAACATTGACGGCAAAGCTTAATTAAACGTTTTCTCAATAAGCAATGTATGTGAAGGGGTTAATTCAAGCTCTATAACATCACCCAATATCAAGGTAATCGTAAAGTACGGACTTGAGATGGCATATTTCGTCCGTTTACGACAGGAAAACGGACATATTGTAAATAATTGACGCGGGCGCAAGAATCGAACAAAGAAGTATGCTTTCTGTTATAAACATATAGCCGGATGTATCGGAAGTAACCATAAGTAACGGGACGATACGGAGCTTGTAATAATACATGTAAGAGTGCTACAACAAGACAATTCATTTACTATGATTTGAGAATAACTCATGATGGTGTGTGTCTGTTGTGTAAGATTTGTAGTGCAAGCGATTGTGACGCTGACCATGGAAAAAAAAAGTAGGCCTAGCTTCATCATATGCAGTGTTTGTTCATGGATTGGCGGTCAGAATGACAAACAGTGTGTGCTGGACACACATATATAGTGATACGGTATAGACACGGCATACTGTACCTATACCGTAGGCATAGGAGATCAAACGTTAGTTTAGCAGATCCAAAGAGCCGATAAAGAAGCTGCTGTTGCGGTGCTACTATAGAAGCAAGGTCTCTCCTGAGCCTCTTAATGAATGAAACACATCAATATGATAGACAACCTATCCGCTATAAGATTGGTTGGTTCTGGAATAGACTGTAATGGAGATAGGCGTCAAGACCAGTAAGTTTACCACTAAGAACGTACTTTGTCGGATTTGTGACCAATTCAGGTCCAATACGACCGTAGTAACCTGGAATGGCTAACTTGATGGTACCTGGTCAAATACTAGAACTGGCAATAATTATTGTTAAATGCTAACACTGATAGTTACAGGTAATACTCAATCTCTACTTCAAGGAGTGTTTTGTGCTACGGCTGCCTAACTGTAGACCGACCCGAAGCATGGAAAAGCAAGCCTGAGGATGTCCTGAACAAGGATGGGATATGTAAGACGGCCAAGCAGCTCCACTCGGATCGGCGAGCGAGCCATAAAGCCTATAGTAAGTCTTTGATATGAGGGAAAAAGGCGAATATGCATTTTTGCTGCTGAATAGGAGGTGGGACTCCACATAGTAATCAGTTTATGGAGCTTGAAAATACTACCTGTGACAATGCGAGTCAGCAACTTGTATGAACGCTAATTGAGCTAGTACTCTCTTGGTGGTTGGCTGGCTTGAAATCTGATGAATTCGAGGACACAGAGCTGGTCCATGTTGTTTTATTTGCTCTTCTTTTTGAAATTGACACGCTGTGCGTCTGTTTTAGGGCCCCAACAGTTATCTTCTATAGAAATATTAAGATATTGGTGCTAGATAAGGTAGACTGGACCAAACTATGGGGAACAAAAGAAAGGATCCGGGATCATGATAACCAAAAGGGAGCTAGATAACCGGTGGATCGCATACGTACTATGTAGATCGGATAATATATCAGAAATTCAATAGAACCCTTAAATTATCTAAGCTGCACTGCGTTCACAGAGGCTGATTACGGTGATGATATCATCCTAGTGCTCAGATATTTGATATCAGGAAGAGGCAACAGAATCGAGGTTGGTTAGTTGCTTTACTATAAGGCCGTAGGAGCAATACTACTGGAAGATGCAGCACAGGGCTTGGCCAATACGAACTACATGAGCTGCAAAGCGAAGGGGATAAAAGGGTTGCTACGTACTAGCAACATTGTAGGTTGAAGAGGGGGGGGGGGACTGATCGTAACAGAGCGCATTGTTGAGAAAGCTCTGTTTGGTGGAGGTATATACAGAGGTCGCTACCTACTAGCTAACAGTTACAGCTAGCGTGCTCAGAAAAGCCAAAATAGCAGTCTGGTAAGCCCTAGTGTCTCATCAAGCCTCATTATGAGTCATTATGCCTAGCAGGTCATCGAAGAGGCTGCTCTATAGGTAGTTCACAACATTTCATTGGGTTCCTTGTCAGCTTAATGCAGTGTGATAATATCTGATCCTTTGACCTAGGTCTATTGTCCTGACTCTCTCGAAACGAAGCAATGACAACAAACAGAACCAGAAAAAGATATGACAACCCGCCAGGTCTGCCACAGCACCTCCCGCTAGGTGGCCTTGCTCCTATTAGTAGGACTGACCAAAAAGACACAGGACTTGTAATTGTAACTGTGTATATTAGGCGTGAACAGACGCAGGACTTGGCGGACGAGTTCGTCGTAATCTAGAACTTGGGTCCAAGTTCCAAGGCTACTTCGATTCTATATCTCGTAGCTAATGCCAGGTGCAAGGTTGATAGCTCAAGCACAACCCGGCTTGGAGATAATAACAGAGCAGATTCTTATCATGGGAAATTAAGGCCCAGGCGATGCGACAAGCCCTTTGTTCTAAGCGTTTTTACTAATAGCCAGGTTCAGCCAGGAAGCATTGGCGCCTAAGAGGATCAATTTCACGAGGGTTGTTTTCTAATTTTCATGCTACGATAAAACCACGGTGATCGGTGCCAAATTTGCCGCGATGATCGGCATATCCCCCCCCCCCCCNAAAAAAAAAAAAAAAAAAACTGGAAGAAACAAAGAAGCATGATAACGAAGAGGGGGCGGCGGTGGGCTACGTTCTGGAATATTGTATATGGAATTGTTCGCCACTTACGTGGGGATCATTTTTATCTTTTATTTTGATTAGAATTTTGATTAGAATTTTTCTTTATAATCTCATTACTCGAACAAATGTCAACTATAACGAGTTCTTGTTTGTTGTTTTATGCTTCTTGCTATTTCAGAGTAAGACGCAAAACAACCTAAGAGAAAGCAACTCACGTAGTATTAGTCCGCGGAACAAAAGTAGAGTGTTTCTTAGGAAGCTGGGCAACGTTTTGTCACTAAAGACTCATATCTGCTAATCGCTACTAGCTGCAAATAGGCTGGCACTCATGACATATCAGAGCGCACCAAGAAAGAAGAAAAGGTTCAAGTTTAGCCTCATATACTATACACAAAAGGACGTCTGACAGTATAAGCAAATACCCGAGCTGATGCAATCCAATGGCGACCGGTAAGCCTCCATCTACAGAGGCATTTTTAGGATTATACAATATGAAATTTGAGGCAGGCAGTCAAATATTCCAGAAGAGAGTAATGAAATAGTATACTGATATGGAGACGGCCTGTCAAATGACGGGCTGGCTTGGATGTTGGTGTATTGCCCTGCGGAGAGACTTCGTTCCGCCTGGGCGGCTACATATTAGTCTAGGCTTGTTGTGTTTCTAAATAATAACTAGTGACACTGTATAATCAGTCATTTCCGGAGGAGGGTACTTGAGACTTTGGAAGCAAAAAGT
This sequence comes from Endoconidiophora laricicola, assembly GCA_001640655.1. Lineage (NCBI taxonomy): Eukaryota > Fungi > Ascomycota > Sordariomycetes > Microascales > Ceratocystidaceae > Endoconidiophora > Endoconidiophora laricicola. The sequence goes on from LXGT01000051.1 coordinate 87,299, forward strand.
ACACTTTCTAGAAATATGAAGGATACAAGCAATGATGTTGGGAAGTAGGCAGCATGTAAACCATTATAACGTAGTAGGACTTATAAAAAAGAACCAGAGTAAAGCTAGCTATGGCGCTTCAGGGGTTTACTGATATATAGTTAAACGTTTGTAGCCACAACCATGGGCTTGGTTACGTTTAGTTGTTTCCGCGGCTCTGGCTAATGTAAAGTCTCATAGAACAACATCCATTACACACCAATCTCGTACCGACCAGGGATGTTGGTTGTTGACGGCTAGACACAGTAGACCAACAAAGATAAAGGGGGGGGGGGTGGAGGAAAAAGAATAACAAGAAGGAAACAGAAGGGCGATCGGACCGCGTGTATAGCTTAAACAGAGCAGGTTGTTTTGCTAGTTCTGCCAGGACATGAACAGTAAAAAGCAGGGCCATACCAGCCCAGCCCGGGCTTAGCTTCTAGCCCTCTCTATCTAGCTATAGAAGGACAGAATGCTGATTGGTAATACATAAGAAACTCAGTAGTGCTGGTATAACGACTAAATAATGGCCAGCCAAGCCGCATTGGGAATAGTTTAGTACAGTCAGTTCTTCTGCAGTTCGTGACAGGCGCAAAACATCGAGTAAGTCATTGTTTTGGCTAGTGAAGAATTATGATACTGCTCAAGTCAAAGGCGAGGAGCCAAGCTGGGCCACCCTAAGACCTATCTAGTGCTCTTATTTAGAATTGTCATAGTGGATAGTGGCGCTATAGAGAAGGAGAGCTAAGATCACTCGGCCGCCTCTTGGGCCAGCTGTTGATATCGGGACTCTTGCTTGATCGCCACGCCAATTCGATATCATACGAAGAGGACATCTGGTATCAAGTAGATCTACAAGCCCATGTATAGCAAGACAAGACAAGACAACACGCATCTACCCTTTCTTGTATGTCTCGGCTCCAGAAATCTGCAGCTGTGCTTTCTTGCCTTCTTACTACTTATTACTTTGTACTTTGCCGTCACGACGGGTCGTGGCTTCTTTTGCCGGTTTGGGACGGACAAGGATCTGATCCAGAGCAAACAAACAAGTTGGCAGTTACAATTTATAATCTTATTGAGTTTACCTTTTTTTACTCTATTTTATCCTTTTCTTGTTGGACTCTTTTTTCTTCGAGTATTTAAAGCCAGGTACACCCCGATCCTGTCTTTGTAAACTATTCTTTCCCTCTTGAATATTAGAGTCATCAGCTCTTGTTCTGTTTGTACACTTAATAACTAGTAGTGCTTTTCTGCGAGATAGTCAACGCCCCTTTCTGCCTCTCCCTCCCTCCCCCTTACCATTACCAATGGGCGCACCAACAGCGGGATCCGGCTCGTCGACTGCCGGCTCGCTCAGCGAGCATCAGCCGCCGGCCGTCGATGTAGCCGATGCCGCACCATACGACAGTGTCCACCCCGCTAGCCGCAGCGTTGATGTCAACCAGGCCGAGGCTGACTTCGCTCAGCTTAGTAAAGAACTAAGTCGTGCTAGCCGCGTCAGCCACCGCAAGGAAACCGGCGGCAGTGACCCTGAAAAGAACGGCATGTCGGATGCCGAAGATGACGGCCTGTTCGACCTGGAAAGCACGCTGCGTGGCGATATTGCCCGCGAACAAGAGGCCGGCATCAAGCCCAAGCATATCGGTGCTTACTGGAACGACCTGACCGTGCGCGGCATCGGAGGCTCGTCCAACTTTGTCTTCACTTTTCCTGTCGCCCTGATGGTGTTGTTCGACGTAATCACTCCCTTGCGCAATCTGCTCGGTCTGTCGAAGAAGCCCACACTAGTCAATATCCTCGAGGGTTTTAGCGGTGTGTGCCAGCCTGGCGAGATGGTATTGGTTCTAGGCCGTCCTGGCTCCGGCTGCTCGTCTTTCCTGAAAACCATTGCCAACCAGCGCGGCAGCTTTGCTGGCGTTGATGGGGAAGTCAAGTACGGCTGCTTCTCCTCCAAGGAGTTCCAGCAGTACCGTGGCGAGGCTGTGTACAACCAGGAGGACGATGTGCATCATGCTACATTGACGGTCGAGCAGACGCTTGACTTTGCCCTAGACACCAAGATCCCTGGAAAGCTACCTAGTGGCATGACACGCCATGGTTTCAAGAAGAACGTCATTGACATGCTACTCAAGATGTTCAACATTGAGCACACACGCAACACTGTCGTCGGTGATGCCTTTGTGCGCGGTGTTTCCGGTGGTGAGCGCAAGCGTGTCTCCATTGCCGAGATGATGATTACGAACGCCAGTGTCCTATCCTGGGATAATTCGACCCGCGGTCTGGACGCCTCAACAGCGCTGGACTTCACTAAATCGCTGCGTATCATGACCGACCTGTACAAGACCACCACCTTTGTCTCGCTGTACCAGGCCTCTGAGAACATCTATAGCCTGTTCGATAAGGTACTTGTCATCGACTCCGGACGCGAGGTCTACTTCGGCCCGGCCAAGGAAGCCCGTAGCTATTTCGAGTCGCTCGGCTTTGCGCCTCGTCCCCGCCAGACCACTCCCGACTATGTCACGGGCTGCACTGACGAGTTCGAGCGCGAATACGCCGCCGGCTATTCTGCAGAGAATGCGCCGCACGATGCTGCGTCGCTGGCAGCTGCCTTTAACAACTCGGCTGTTAAGAAAGCCCTCGTTCAAGAAATGGATGACTATAAGCAGGGCCTGGCTGCCGAGGAGGCCAAGTTTAATGACTTCAAAATTGCTGTTAAGGAGAGCAAGCGTGCTGCTCCTTCCCGGTAAGTTACCGCACATTATTATCACACACATGACGTAATCAACTGCTTACTAACTTTTTTTTTTATTTTTTTTATTTTTTTTTAGGTCTGCCTATTCTGCTGGCTTTCACCTCCAAGTCTGGGCTCTCATGAAGCGCCAATTCTTGCTCAAGCTGCAGGATCGCTTCTCTCTCTGTGTCTCCTGGTTCCGCTCTATCGTCATCGCTATTGTTCTCGGTACTTTGTACTACGACCTAGGTCAGACCTCGTCGGATGCCTTTTCCCGCGGTGGTCTGCTCTTCGTTTCTCTTCTGTTCAATGCCTTCCAAGCCTTCTCTGAGCTTGCGGGCACCATGACTGGTCGCGGAATTGTTTCTAAACATCGCGCCTATGCCTTCCATCGTCCGTCTGCTTTGTGGATTGCCCAAATCATCATTGACCAAGTTTTCGCGGCTACGCAGATCATGGTTTTTGCTATCATCGTGTACTTTATGACCGGTCTGGCTCGCACTGCCGGTGGCTTCTTCACCTTTTATTTGATGATCTTGGTTGGTAATGTCGCTATGACGCTGTTCTTCCGTATCATCGGTTGCTTGAGTCCCGACTTCGACTATGCTATCAAGTTTACTGTCCTTGTTCTGACCCTCCTTATCGTCACTTCTGGGTATCTGATCCAGTATGCCTCTGAACACAAGTGGCTGCGCTGGATCTTCTGGATCAACCCCTTGGGTTTAGCCTTTAGTAGCATGATGATTAATGAGTTCAGCCGCATTAACCTAAACTGTGCCGGCAGCCAGCTAATCCCTTTCGGCGAAGGCTACAGTGATATCAACCACCAGGTGTGCACTCTGGCCGGCTCTGTTGGTGGTAGCACCCTGGTTGGTGGTGGTGATTACATCAAGGCTGCCTACTCTATGGCAAAGGGCGACTTGTGGCGCAACTTTGGTATCATCATGGCTTTGATTGTCTTCTTCTTGTTCCTGAATGTTACCCTCGGCGAGATGGTCAACTTTGGTGGCGCTGGCGGTGCTTCAAAGGTGTTCAACAAGCCTGATGCCGAGCGTGAGGCTTTAAACACTGCCCTCAAGGAGAAACTGGATGCCAAGCGCTCTAACCCCTCTGCCGAGGAGTCTTCCGATCTAAACTTCAAATCAGAGTCCGTCCTGACCTGGGAGAACCTCAACTACGATGTTCCTGTGCCTGAGGGTACTCGCCGTCTGCTCACTAATGTTTTCGGCTATGTTCGTCCTGGTGAGCTCACCGCTCTAATGGGTGCTTCCGGTGCCGGTAAGACTACCCTTCTAGATGTGCTTGCTGCTCGTAAGAACATCGGCGTCATTTCTGGTGACGTCCTTGTCGACGGTATTGCCCCTGGCCGTCAGTTCCAGAGATCCACCTCGTATGCTGAGCAGATTGATCTACACGACCCTACCCAGACCGTCCGTGAAGCTCTCCGTTTCTCCGCCGATCTCCGCCAGTCTTACGAGACCCCCCGCGAGGAAAAGTACGCATACGTCGAGGAAATCATCTCGCTGCTGGAAATGGAGCATATTGCCGATGCTATCATTGGCTTTGGTGACTTTGGCTTGACTGTCGAGCAGCGCAAGCGTGTCACCATTGGTGTCGAACTGGCTGCTAAGCCCGACCTGCTGCTGTTCCTGGATGAGCCTACCTCTGGTCTTGATTCGCAGAGCGCTTTCAATATTGTCCGTTTCCTGAAGAAGCTTGCTGCTGCTGGCCAGGCTATTCTGTGCACCATTCATCAGCCCAACGCCTCTCTTTTCGAGAACTTTGACCGTCTGCTTCTACTTCAGCGTGGCGGCCGTACTGTCTACTTTGGTGATATCGGCAAGGATGCCCACGTGCTTCGCCGTTACCTCAAGTCTCACGGTGCCGAGGCTGCCCCGACTGACAACGTTGCCGAGTATATGCTGGAAGCTATAGGTGCCGGTTCGCGTCCCCGTGTTGGACCCCGTGATTGGGCCGATATCTGGGATGAATCGCCAGAGCTCGCTATCGTCAAGGAAACCATTGTCAAGATGAAGGCCGACCGTACCTCTGCTAATATCGCTGTTAACCACGATCTCGAAAAGGAATACGCTTCTCCTTTCACTCACCAGCTTCAAGTTGTGCTTAAGCGCATGAACGTATCGTTCTGGCGCTCACCCAACTACCTAGTCACGCGTCTTTTCAACCACGTTGCAGTTGCGATCGTTACTGGCCTTACGTATCTCAACCTGGATGAATCCCGCACGTCGCTGCAGAATAAGGTGTTTGTCATGTTCCAAGTCACTGTCCTTCCTGCTCTAATTATCACGCAAGTTGAGGTCATGTACCACATCAAGCGCTCGCTGTTTTTCCGCGAGGCATCGTCTAAAATGTATAATGCGCTTGCCTTCTCTGCTAGCATCGTCATTGCCGAGATCCCTTACACCATCATGTGCGCTGTAGTTTTCTTCCTGCCACTCTACTACATGCCAGGCTTCCAGCCCGACAGCAGCCGCGCCGGCTACCAGTTCCTCATGATCCTGATCACGGAGTTCTTCTCCATCACCCTCGGCCAGATGATTGCTTCGCTGACTCCCTCGCCCTTCATCTCGGCCCAGTTCGATCCTTTTATCATGATCACCTTGACTCTGTTCTGTGGTGTCACCATCGCCCCCGTGCAGATGCCCAAGTTCTGGCGCTCGTGGCTATACCAGCTGGATCCCTTCACGCGCCTGATTGGCGGTATGGTCACCACTGCTCTACACGATCTTCCAGTCAAGTGCGCTACGACCGAGCTGAACGTTTTTACCGCGCCCGACGGCCAGACCTGCGGCGAGTACATGAACAACTTCTTCAAGGCCGGCGGCCCTGGCTACCTGACTGATAACAGCACGAGTTCCTGCGAGTACTGCGCCTACGCCGTTGGCGACCAGTTCTACGAGCCTTTGGGCTTCAGCTTCAGCCATCGCTGGAGAGACATGGGCATCTTCTTGGCTATGGTCGGCTCTAACCTGATCATTCTGTTCCTGGGCAGTCGTTTCATCAACTACAACAAACGGTAAAAAAAAGAAAAGAAAAAAATTAGAAAACCTCACGTAGGCTGGACCATTCAGGGGCACCTACCGCATCCTCAACTTTCACTTTTGTTCTTGTGTTTTCTTGGTTGCGTCTAGTCGCCGTGCTCTATCCATTCCCCCCCCCCTCTTCTTTAGAGATTGCATGGTCATGATTGTGGACGAACCTTTGTTTATTTACTTTGAATATTCCTTTCTTTTTTTGGTGTCCTTCTCTCTTCTCGCCTCACTACTAATGCTTTCACGGCCACGCCACTCGGAAACTAATTCTACATCTTCTATCGAAGTGCCAGCTGCGTCTGTCTAAATTAATCCTTTTTTTTTTTTGCTTGTAGACTGGAGCAAGAAAGAAAAACAATGGGGGTTTCTGCTTTTAGAATAAAATTTCGAACTAAAATATAATAAGGAGTATGTTATCTCCGTCTCATCTAAACAAAAGCGTCCCAAGGTCCCAAACGTGCATGGCTTCCAAGTGTCCAACAATGTAAGCATGAGAGTGTCAACTCATCTTGGCAGAAAACCTAAGAATTTCAAATCAGTAATCTGTTGAAGATTCTAGAACTCGCGTGGATAAACTCTCTTTGGTTTTGCCTGCCAAGACAAAGTTAAGGTGCGACACGTTTTACAAATATAAGCGTATTTCAAGTAGTTATGCTTGTCGGTTACGTTGAGTGACAACCCCGAAGTTTTTTTAGTTTTTTTTTGCTGGGTTAGCTGCAACACGGGGTTGACTCTCTCTACGCTCTCTCTACGTTGGTTGTTTTCTCTACGATATCTAGAAACTCGACAGTTGGTTATTGTGCTTCTAAGAGAAGCAATTTCAAGTGTCTTTCTAGGTCTAGCCGCTTTGACGCGTAGCTGAAAACTTTAGTAGGACTAGAAGAAAGTGACATCCCATCAGAATTATCGAAGATACCAAACGATGCTGTCCTTTGGATACGAAGGCGATCGCTCCGTCAGCGGCAAAGCAAGCCGTTCATCCTGCAGCTCGTGATCTTCTCTATACGCTTTCTTATATGGACTGTGGGAGAGTTTAGTCAGTGCTTCAGTAAATAAAGGTCGAAGAAGGAAAGGCAAAGAGCACACAATCATCATTTGCCCATAGCTTGAAGCCAATAGTGCTGTGAGACGCATAAGTTTACCCTTGTTATGTAGTACTTATTTGCTGATGCTGTAGTAATGGTAGAATTTCTCTAGGATTTTCTGTTTGTTTGACGTTTTACCAAGATCGCCATACCTGTGACAAAATGTGTCTGAAAAATTCAACTCAATGAAAGTAAGGGTTTGATGGCAACCATAACATTGGTTGCAGCTTAGCATCAAGCCGGGCATTATTACTACTTAGGGCTTAATTTGGGCGCCCGAGACCCTTAACGGCGATCAACCAGACAGGGCCCGTTCACCCGTATAAGAAAGTTTCGAGGAGGTTTGTAGCAAACACCGTGAGATATTCTCTAAGCGGGCATTTTAGCCTCGCAGTGTAAAAGTATGCGAAGTATAGAAGATCAGGGCTCATAAGTAGAGCATTGAATGGTGCTCCTGTAAACGCTGCATTTTCTATAAAGAGTCGGGTGATCGCCCGTTGAAGATCGTCAACAGTCACTCTCACTTCTTGTTTTTCAGTTGTTCATCTAAACTATCACGTTTTTCTTTGCTTCTCCATCCTTCTTCCCTACTATTCTTTTCGTCTTGGTCGACTTCTGTGAAGCCACCAATCCCGTTCTTTTATTGCTCCCTTTTTAATCATCATTCTTTCATTAACATATCCATTCTTGTTCACCCGGCTGGTTCCTCTTGTCGATACTCTCATCCGCTCTTTAGACCACAATGCACTCTTTCGCAGTTCTCCTCGCTAGCGCTCTGGCCGTCCAGGCTGGTAAGTCCGCCCTCTTCATGGCGTCAACAACATCTATCGATACACACAATAAGCCAACTAACACTCATGTTTCTGTGTAGCGCCTCTCATCTCTCCCCGTGCTACTCTGTGCTCCGTCATCGGAACCACCGCGCTACCAGCGGAAGTCCAGACTGTTGCTGACGCTCTCGCCTCCTCCATAACTTGCAGCACCACTAAAACGACCATCTCCAAGGTCCCTGATGTCACCTCGGGCACCACTACCTTCTCGTCCATCGACTTCTCAAAGAGCTCGGACACCGCCCTGCAGTTCGCGCTGAACACCTTTGCCACCGACAGCACCCTAGCCAACACCGATCTGGCCAAATTCCAGGACCAGCTGGCCGTCTATCAGGCTACCGAAGCCGGAATCCGCTCCGTCGGCGGCAGCCTGGCTATCAAGGTGCCCAAGTTCTTCCTGTCGTTCCAGATCTCTCGTATCCAGACTGCCCAGGGTAACCCGCCCACTGCCGCTGGTAGCCAGGTTGACCATCTTCTCCAGAAAGTGCTGAAGAATGCTGCCTCTGAGTCGAAGACGCTTCTGGATCAGGTCACTGCTCTGTCCACCAAATTGTCTTAGGCGATGAGCACTACGCAGTATTGATAAATGGCTGGAAAACGTCATTCTATATATTCATTTTTTTTTTGGGGGGGGGGGGAGTCAAGGGGAGTAGGCCGTCTATCTAATATTACTAAATATAAGAAGAAAAATATATACAATTACAGAATTACTCAAATACTTGGTACATGCTTTATACCACAACAAACAAGCAACATCGCCTGTGAGAAATTTGATGTTGTAGTTGCAAGTCTATGTAAATGTATGAGAGCTCATCTCATAAAAAAAAACTGAAAACTGACGCAGATGATGAAACACCAAACTCAAACATAAAAACTCCATACCCTAGCAAAACGTGAAAACAGCAGCTGAAACTAGAATAGTAACTATTCTTAATAATCTTACAAAAGCGCCGCAGCGCAAGAAAGAACAGAACAAGAATCTCATATTGACTTGAATCACAGGCCCTCAACACTTGTCAAACAGCCTGCACTAAGCAATTTGAAGAAAAAAAAACTCTGTTCCCCTTCTTAGTTGCTATCCTTGCTTGCTGCACGCAGAGCCTCAACTTTGTTGGCAAGACGAGCCTCGCCACCACTCGCCCTCCACCAAACATCAGTGCCCCAGCGGATCAAACGCTCAGCGGCGCCGGTTGGCGTGAACTCTGGCCGTACATCAAGGAAGAAGACGGGCTCGCCAGTAGGCTCTGGTGGACCGGAGTAATAGTCAATGATGTAACGAATCTCTTTCTCCTGGCCACCATCAAGGTGACGAGTAACGTACCAGTCGTGGCGATCGAAGGGGGGCTCGGTGCTATTGAATTGTTAGTATGACTAAGAAGTCGCCGTACGATGCAAAGAAGAAGAATAAACATACCCAAAAGTCTCTGGGAAGGCAGCACCTAGCCATTGCATGATCGTGGCTTTAGGTGTCCGCTCACTGGGACGGCCCTGGAAACGAACTAGCGTAGGGTTATGCTGCTCAATGCCTGTCATCTCACGCGCACACTCAGTCACTCTCTCCTCTCCACGGCGGCAGATCTGCCAGCCACGGAGCAAACCACCACCAAAACGCGCCTCCCAGCCCAAGATCTCGTCCCAGGCGCCTTCGTTTAAGAAATTATGTACGGCAACCATCTGCTCGATGGCGGTCGCATCGGTATCCCTGTAACCCTTGCGCAGCAGCGCATTATACATTTGCTGCGGCGAAGGGTATTCCCATTTCTCGGAGCCGCCGCTGCGCGGAATAGATGACTCTTCTCGCTCCGTTGGCAAATCGACGGTTTGCTGCGGCGCGCGGTCTTGCGATATCTCACTAAACATGTAGTTGAGCGGGTTGATTTGCGAGAGGAATCCGCCGCTGCGTGGCTTGTCGGGACCTGCCAAGGTAAGCTGGGCAGTCGGCGCAGATACAGCAGCGGCAGATTGTTCGTATGCCTTTCCAGCCAAGACATTGACTGTCTTGTTGTGCATGGGACAGGCAGCCTAGGGAAGCGCTGTTAGATTGACGGATATGCAGGTACACCGAGAAAAAAACTTACCGGAGGCTTCGCAACGGCATCCGATTTGTGCTTGACCGGGCAAGCAGTGGCTGTTTCGGTGCTAGCTGCAGAGATAGCGCTGGGCGAGTGCTTCACGGGGCATACCGCAGCACCGGCTACAGATGCCGGGGTAGTATCAGCCCAAAACCAGCCCATAACGTTTAGTAGAAGTGATGCAGAATATAGGTTTTTGTGACTGAAGAGGCGCGAATCGAGTGTTAATATATTGTGAATATGATGACGCTGTTGTTATTAGCACAACGCTTATTGGCTACCTACCCACTCAAGCGCAGGAAGATCGCGAGATTCGATATTTTCTTTTCTTCTCCTAAAGCCTACCCAACCCAACAGAGGGTCCCGCTTATCGCCGAGTTCTTCCGACCTTCTGCCGCGCAAAGGGCAAAAACTTAGGTCTAAAAGAGCGAATGAAGGATCGGCCATAGACTGCTGTTGTTGACTTTTATGGCAATTGATGGGCTTTGGAATCATTGTCTGTCTGGGCCATCTTTGTTGCCGAATAATAAAGACCTTGTCCATCCATGTCAAGCAAATATATAGATGCCTGAGACCTTAAAAAGACCTGTCTTCAATTCGAAAAACAAATTGCCATCTTTGGGGCTTGCAAGGGAGCAACAAAAGGGAAGAAGTCTTCTTTTAAGTTTACTTGCCATTTTTCGCACGCCTATTATCTCTTGCGTTTGCATTGACATTAGAAGGAAGGAGCTCTCTTCTAGGTTGTTATGAATCGTGCCGTTCAACTTGTGATTGTGTGCGGTTTCTCTCTGTCATCGAATGCAGCCAGAATTTTCTCTATATAAAGCCCATCTTTTTGCCATTTACGCATCCCTCTATACCGTGATTTGTTGCTGAAGACAATGTTTCTGGTCTCCAGTCGTTCTTTGACTTATCTGCCATCATGAGCCTGGCTGTTCTGTGCGCGCGGCGCCTAGGGCAGCATCCAGTCGCCAATATTTTATCGCCACGACTGCCCTTACTGCGCTCGAGACTCCAGTCCTCATTTCGTCTTCAGACTCTCCGATTTCATAGCTCAGGGAATGTTCGAAATGGCTCCACTCGGACAACTTACCTCCGAGCTGGCGGCGGCATCATCGCCGCCGCTGCCGGCAGCTTGGCGCTAGCCGACCTAAGCAATCCCTTGAGTTCCGAGAAAGAGCGCACACCTACGGAGACGCTAATGCTTGCTTCATCGCGAGAGGAAATGCACCAAAAGCTGCCCAAGGAGGCTTGCGGCCTACAGCGGCTGAAGTACACAATCATATATCTCCTCGATATGTGGCTTTGGGAACCGGTGTGTACCTGCGTACGTTTTGTACATCTTGTCGGTATTTTCGTGCCGGTAATCATCTGTATCCCAGCAATCTGGTTTGGCTCTCGGCTCTCCGATCGGGACAACGAACGGTCTGGTACAGTTTGGTGGTACGGTTTCTTCGTGTTATCCATGGAATGGGCCGGGCCTACTTTCATCAAGGTTAGTCACCCATGTAATCCTTCCATATCAATTTGTAATGTATGTATACTGATAGTAATAATACAGCTAGGTCAATGGGCTGCATCCCGCTCCGATATATTTCCTAATGAGCTGTGCGAGGTCATGTCTAAGTTACACTCAAATGCGCCCGCGCATAGCTTTCTTGAGACTCAACGCATAATCACACAATCATTTCATGGGCTAGCCTTCCATGACATCTTTGACGAATTCGATGTTACTCCCATAGGAGTCGGTGCTATTGCTCAAGTTTACAAGGCAAAGCTGAAGCCAAACCTCACTATACCAGAAACCAAAGGCCCTCCAAGTGCTTTCCAACTCTTGCGCGAGACCGTATTGCGCAATGTCGACACTGTTTTGAAGAGTTCGCCCAAAGGCGTACCGTCATCATATGTAGCCGTCAAGGTTGTGCATCCTGGTATTGACCGCTTAATTAGAAGGGATCTCCGCATCATGAAATTTTTTGCCCGGATTCTGAACGGCATTCCCACTTTTGAATGGCTTTCCTTGCCTGATGAAGTGGTCCAATTTGGAGAAATGATGCATCAACAGCTTGATTTACGCATTGAAGCTACCAATCTTGCCAGATTTAGACATAACTTCAAAAACCGTACTACTGTCTCGTTTCCAAATGCCTACCCAGAGTTCACGACCAAGCAAGTTCTCATTGAAGAGTTTGCTCAGGGCATACCGTTAGCATATTTTCTCGAACTGGGCGGTGGAGTGTTCCAGCAAGATATCGCTCAGGAAGGCTTAGATGCCTTCTTACGCATGCTTCTTCTCGACAACTTTGTCCATGCCGATCTACACCCAGGTAATATCATGGTCCGCTTTTATCCGCCGGGCACACCTGATATTCCTATACCTGCTTGGCAGTCCTCCAAAGAGCCCGTAGAGCAATCAGAAAGCGAAGCCGAAAATGTTCTTACAAGACTGAGACTGTTCAGTAGTGTAAAAGATCGGGCCGGCTGGACTAGAGAGCTGGCTGAAATTCAGCGTGAAGGATACCATGCCCAGCTAATCTTCATTGACACTGGGTTGGTAACCGAACTCAATGCTGTCAACCGCAAAAACTTCCTAGATCTATTCAGATCAATTGCTGAGTTCAACGGGTACCGTTCTGGAGAATTAATGTGTGAACGATGTCGGCAACCCGAAGCTGTCATTGGCAAAGATTTCTTTGCGTTGAAAATGCAACGTCTAGTCAATAGCGTAAAGAGCCGCACATTAGCTCTTGGAAGTGTCAAGATCGGAGATATATTACAAGATGTGCTCAGTATGGTACGTCAGCATCATGTGCGCATGGAAGGCGACTTCGTCAACGTAGTAATTAGTATCCTGTTGTTGGAAGGGATTGGGCGTACACTTGACCCTGAGCTTGATCTTCTCAGTAGCGCGCTGCCAATTCTAAGACAAGTATCAGCACAGAGCGGAGCTGAAATGGTTAAACAGGGCGATTTTTCTGTTATTTTGATGTGGATGGGTCTAGAAACGCGACGCTTTCTGCAAGCCAGCGTAGAAGATGTAAGTCTTATCCCCTATTACAACCTAACCCAGCCTACAAGACTGCTAATACATAAAAACCAGGTTGAATCATGCGTCAAATACGACCTGTTGACGCCAAATGTGTGATTACAGGAAATACCCCATTGATATTCATTCATGTAATGTTGGTACCACTACATGCACTTGTATGGATGGGCATCTGCTATAGAGAATCTTGAAAGCACCCATCTTCCACTATCCAAAACATTGTATATCAGGGCTCCATTAGGGTTTGCATAACATAGACCAGCCTAAGTCGACAGCTACTAACCAACGTATCTGACCGCCACCAATCTGCTAGCGGATGGACATGCTATGTAAGCCAAGCAACTGATTAGCTCCTGGCTACTGTGTAGTGCTAAAGCATGCTTACTTGGAATGTACACTCAGCCATCAATATCTGCAGATCGCTCTTTCGGAGCTCATAGGCAAACCTAATATCACAATCAAATAACTATTCAGTTAGAAATTCCGAGCGATAACTGGCTGCTTTTTTCACACCCCAGCGATAGGGAAGGGTAGTCATAAAATTGTGTGTGACAAGTTGGCTCCCCCATTGCTTCCATATTTCCTTCATATTTCCTGGTCTTTGTCCTCCCCCAGTTTGTCAAGCTGGCTGACCGGCTCTCGAAACAACGCACAAGCCATGCTGTCCGCAATGCATTCCACGCCGTTTAGCGCAGTTAGCAGCATAGAGCAGCATGACAGCATCTAGGGTCGTATTGGGAGTCTGTGCCCATGTATGATCATTGTTGGTTGAGTTGGATGCAAACTTCTCCTTCTCCCTTGGTTTGTCTAAACTAGGAAATAAGTTTAGCCCAGTTAGCAGCGGAAATCAGAAAGTAGCGTTGCAGCAATATCTTGTCGGGTGACAAAGGGAAGAGCAAGTCGTTCGTAAATCGAGGCAGAGCAGTCTTGCGCTAGCATCTGCCCGCGTTCTTTTTTTAAACAGCAGCCATTTCTCCGCCTCTTCTCGTTCCCGTCCTGGACAGACAAGAACACAAGGAAATTTGACCGCTGCCGTTATAACTCAGCCTTGTTCCACCAAGATTTTCTCAGCTTCTCATCACTATATATCATTGCTTCTACTACGCTTTATCTTCTGCTTACTATCTTATTCTATTCCTGGCGTCTTCTCCTCTTTCTGAGTCGTCATTGTTGAGGTTTACTCCATTTCTACTTATATCTGACTGCAGCCATCTTGGGATTACTTAGTATTCTGCCTATGTCGTGTCATTATTCAAAATTCCTTTGTTATATCGAAACCTAGCATTCTCTTTGTTGGGTTTCTTTCTCTTTCACATAGCCTTTCACCATTCCTACAGCTCTTTAGACAAGCTTCTATAACAACTTCACAAGACCGAATTATCCTGGCATCATCGCCGAATCAACCCCCAAGGATCATATTTCAAGATTATAGATATTGTAAGAAGCTATGTCTCGACTTATGCGAAAGAAAGATGTGTTCACTGTCTGTACGCCGATTCCCAGCTTCATTCCCCGCCAGCTCGCCTTGGAGATCTTGCATTCGCATTCTGAAGTAATCACCTTAAACCCGCTCGTTCTTTCGCACAAGGCCGTTTCAGCTCCGCAAGATGCCGCCGCCGACGAGTATTTCTCTACATGGTATGAGATTACCGAACGAATCCAATACGTGCCTGGCGTTGGCAAGCTTGGCGCTGGGAAGATTAGCTTCAAGGGCTGCTTTCACAACACCTCTTGGGGCCTGCAAACGCACATATACGCGCCTATGAACATTGATCTGCGCAACAAGTATCGCATTGCCGGCAACCAGCCCGGCGAGCCTCCAGAGTCACCCGAGCTAGGACTAGCTAAGTATAACGCACCCCGCGAAGGTCTATACCTGCGCGAAGACATTGAGATTAAATGCAATCTCGCCGTCATGAGCTTCGTACGTACACAGCTCAAGGCTGCCGGCAAGGAAATGGTCCAGCGCATTATAAAGAAAGCCGAGCTTCTAGATGCCGGCGTTTTGCAGCAGATGCGAGAGGGCAACTCGCTGCGCACAGTCAACCCCAACGATCGTTCCAACGCCGCAGCCCAAGACGCAATTTTCCGCGGAGAAGCAGCACCATATCCGCGAATCATGTCGCCGAGCTCGACGCATTCTAGCTCGCCGAATCCTCCCGCGTATAGTTTCCCATTACCATCAATGAACCAGATGCAGTTCTCACCACCTATGCTAACGTCCAATGGCTCTGAAAACCCGTCATATAGACATAGTCTCGGCAATTTTCGACACGCATCACAGCCAAATATAGACAACAGCCAGTATAATGCCTATCTGCACCGGCTGTCAAGCACCGGCCCGGGCCACGCTCATTCCTTCTCGCACTCGGGCTATACTACCGAACCACTAGCATTCGAAATGCCCGGAGACACTTCTTTCCCGGCCTCAATGACCGGACCCTTGCCACAAATTGCTCGGCCGCAGGCATCGCCGAGTTTCATATCTCCGCAACCCAGCCCGGCGTTCTCTCAAGCGGCAAGTGAAGGCAGCGGATCTCTATCGTGGCAACAAACACCGCCAAATCTCTCTCCGGCATTCAATTCTCTGCCGTCCCCGTCGCCGAGACTGCAGCCATCAACGAGCCACGGACAATTTCTACAGCCGCAAACTGCACCTCAACCATCACCTTCTCGCAAGTTCCTTGAACAGGTCCGAGAGCTAACTAATAACGAAAGTCAGCCTGAGCAGAAACAGCAACAAATGATTGAAGTACCAAAGACTCGCATCATAAGCAAGCCACCCCGTTTGTCTCTGCATGATGTCAAGAGTGCTGCTCTTGGTTCACCGGGCTTTGAAGCTGAGTTGGAAGCTTCAAGTGAGAAACCGCCGCCCGTCCCTGAGAAGTCGACCGTGACTTGAGGTTCAACGTACATTTAACCCAAGTCGTTATTTTCGTCTTCGGAGAATATAATGCTGAAACCTTTCAGATATGGTCGGAGGTGTGGATTTGAAACGGTCCGGCTTCACGAATAAAAGCATGAATTTATAGGTGACACCGTTCTCACGATTTTCCCCTCATGATTCGAATATTTTATTTTCCTCTCTATATCCCATTTTTTGTCGATTACTACCTTTTCAATATTATAATCTTGGAATTTATTGAAGGACCTTGAGATCAAGGTTGCAAAATATTGCTTGAATACAAGAAAAGCTATCGCTTCCTGATAAATTGCTACAGCTTTGATGGAAAAAAAAAACAGTCAAGCGATTCGGTTTCAACAACAGACGAACTAGTTGTCTTCTGTAACGAGGTTTCTCATCTCATATGGTTGATAAACGTAACTCTGTTTGCAGTTGATGATTTTTTTTGCTTGTTATATTACTGTGTAGTTTGATTAAGTGATGTTATATTATATTCTGATTGATGATTGATTGATTATTTTATCATTTATACTACCACTGCGCGGATCAGTGTCCGCATATATTATTCTGCCTTTTGCGCGGTTCAAAATCTTCATTGGGCAGTTTGAGGATTATGAAGCCCACGTTCAATGTTGGCGCCTCCTGTCCCAGTGAGTAGAACCGGAGGCCAGTAAGGTGACCTTTTTTGCAAAACTTCGTAAAGTAGCGCTAGCAGTGGCGACGACTAGCATGAATTTAGAGACAGTGGCAAACAGGTCTAGCAACTCCACCTCCAAACCCTAAGTAGCTCCTCCTTTAAAATTAAAATCTTACCAGAAAAAAGGTGGATCCAAACACTAGGCTAGTGGAGCCAGCATCCAAAGCACGACTGCAAAAGTTTCCCCAACCTCCATATGATAACTACAGTTGTCCGGAATAACGCTATAGGCAACTGAACTATGATCAAAATTATTATGACTCAAGGCGAATGATTATTAAAAAGGTGTGGACAGTACGGGAATCGAACCCGTGACCTTTCGCAGGTTCGCAGAAGATGCGAAGCAAACGTTATACCCCTAAACCAACCGCCCGGATGTTAAGATAATTTTCTTCATATTTACTTATAAGAACTATTTAGTGCGTGCTCCGAGAAGAGGCTCCGGCGTCGTATAATCTCTGTGATTCCAGTAGACGTTAACTATTTACAATACAATACAATACAATCCGAGAAGAGGGCGCCCTTTCTGCGGGCTCCCTAAGGAGCCACTCCACCCATGGATTTGCTCCATGAAGTCTAACACCAAAGTTTGTCAACAGACTACTCATGATGGACAGTTCCTGCAAGTAGTTGGCTAAAACACTTGAACCCAAATGGCGGGAGCATCATCGGCAGAGGCGAAGATAAGGCAGAGGAGAGAGCGGAGGTGCTTCAAAAAGGTCAGACACGAGTGGAGGTATAAGATGTCTTTGAGGTTTTGCTTTTTCTTGTTTTCTATATATTTTGATTTTCTTTTCTGACCTGCTGATAATCAGATCGGGGCTTGTTCTAGTGTTTTTTCTTGTTTCTGTTTGTTTTAGTTTCTGGTCCCCCTCACCGGGCTGACAACTCACAAAGCATCAACGACTTGAATCTGGACATTCTTGTACACTGCGCTTCTAGAGGTACGACTTTAAGGCGGAAGTCTCTTGGGCCCCATGGTCATTAGGAACGAAAGGTCGAGCGAACTAAGTTGAGGGGAGCACTCTACAGCGTTTTGGTCTGGAGAGAGAGACGAAGTTACCTGCGGAAGAAGCTCGATCCCTCCAAAGGTATAGAAACTCTGAGTGACTTCAAGTAGGCCATAAGATACGGTACGCTCCCCGCTTTTCAGTCAATGAAAAAAGATCCCTGTAGCGTTAGTCAGGCAGGGATGACGACGATGGAGTGATACTAAGAAGAGTACATTGAAAGGAATCAATTGACAAGAATCGAATCCGTTTTTCTTCAGATATTAGCGTCTTGTTAACGCTCAAAGATGATTATATAGGATTTATAGTGGCTATGTTTTCTGCTAGTAACTATGTGTGACTACTACGTAGCCTTTGATTCCTAGACAGTAGAATGAGGTCAGAAATGTCTTAGGGTCAAAAACGGCAGTAGTCGAGACTTAGCCTCAAGCCGTAACTAAGCTCTTTATTTCCCCAGCTTCAGTTTTCTTCCCTGTTCCATCACCATCACCACATCTCCTCTTCATCTATCCATCAATCCATCCAGTCTTCCCATCTTCTTCATCATGGCCCAGCAACATTCCCACGATCACACCGCTCCTGGCCACTCGCATTCTCACGAGGGCGGCTTCAATGCCCAAGAACACGGCCATTCCCACGAGATACTAGATGGCCCGGGTAGTTTCTTGGCCCGCGAGATGCCCATAGTCGAGGGTCGCAACTGGGTCGACCGAGCCTTCACCATCGGTATTGGCGGGTACGCTCTCTCTCTCTCTCTTTCTCCATGTCCTTTCGCCGACCAAGGTGAACAAAACGGTTGATAATTAACATTGTTTCTTTCCGCATCTTTCTAGTCCCGTAGGATCCGGCAAGACCGCACTCATGCTGGCGCTCTGCAGAACCCTACGCACCAGATTCAACATTGCTGCCGTGACCAACGACATTTTCACGCGCGAAGATGCCGAGTTCCTGACGCGCAACGGCGCTTTGCCAGCCAACCGCATTCGCGCCATCGAAACCGGCGGCTGCCCTCATGCCGCCGTGCGCGAAGACATCTCACTGAATCTAGGCGCTTTAGAAGATCTGCACGGCGAGTTCAAGACGGACCTGCTGCTGATCGAGTCGGGCGGCGACAATCTCGCAGCAAACTACTCGCGCGAACTGGCTGACTATATCATCTACGTTATCGATGTTAGTGGCGGCGATAAGATTCCCCGCAAGGGCGGTCCTGGAATTACCCAGAGTGATCTGTTAATTGTTAACAAGACGGACCTAGCTGAGGCTGTCGGCGCCGATTTGAGCGTCATGGAACGCGATGCCCGGTTGATGCGTGAGGGCGGCCCGACGATCTTTGCACAGGTCAAGAAGAATGTCGGCGTTGATGATATCGTCAACTTAATTATGAGTGCATGGAAGGCTAGTGGCGCCGAAGAGGTTGCCAAGAAACAGGGCGGCCCTACACCTACAATCAGCGAGTAATTCCCGATGATGATACAAAACAAGGGTTAGGTTTGGCTTGCTTTATATTGTCACAAAAGACATCATTGTACTACTAATTTAACGGCGTGTTTTTTATGATGGACTCTTTACGTAGTCCGTGTATAATCAAATAAGATACTAGATATGGACGTTTATCATATCAAACTCAAGTCGTTATCCCAATCAAGAAAAAAGAAACCAAACAGTAATAAAACAAATATCAAAAGAAACATAAACCCTAAAACCTCAAAATAATTTCAACTTTTGTTTCCTAAAGCCCAATACAACAATGATATCCACATGCAAGTCTTCAACGTATCTCCCTCCCTCTCTCTCCTGCTTCTCTCTTGCTCTACATCTCCATGGCATCATCACCATCGTCCTGCATCTCTTCAATACCAGCAAGCGGGCCGGTCAGAGCGACCGCATTACGTGGGAACACTCTCTTGTACAAACTTACGCCCACAGCATCCTGCGGGTTGATCTTACTGTCAAACGTCGCCTTGAAGTACCCGTGCGTGCCCAACGTTTCCTTGATGAAACCAGAACGGCCTCTCTTAGTCCACAGCGGTAGTGCCTTGAACCAATCCACGTCGTCTTTGCTGAAGAACATGTAGCGAATAGTTACCACGCGCTTGTGAATGTGGTACGGATGGCCCGTTAGAATCACCCGCTTAGCAATGACTCTGCTCGTCGACGGCGGTAGTGCCGTGCCGGACGCGACCAGCGTCAACCCCGAGTTACTCTGTGAATCTGCGCTCTCAGCCACAACGGCACCCGGCGCCGTACGCTTGAAAAAGACGGCAGGAACGGGGCCCCACGTCACGGGGCCAACAAAGGTGGCCACAGCGCTCTGGCCAGGGTGCAGATAGCGGCTATACTTGTGCACATTGTTAGGGGTGTTGCCAAGCTGCGAAAACAGCGGCTTGATAATGAAGCGGCGCGCGCCGCATTGCATAATTAGCTCCTCTTTGCTCTTGATCGAGTGTGGATAGTCAGAGCTCAGGTTGATCATGACGTTGACGACAGTCTGTTTGTGTTCGTGACGAAGTAATGAGAAGAGCGTGATGGGCTGGTGCTGTAGGTTGGCGCTTTGGGTGTGTGCGGGTACGGAACCGCTAAGGTAGACGGCCACGCGGGTACCGGGGGGGACGCCGCCTACCAGGGCTTCGCGAGTCGCCCGACTCCGTGCGCCCTGGTAGTCTGAGATGCGCAGAAGGCGGTTCCAATCTTGCGGTTCGTGGGCGCGGTCTTCATCTTCAACCCACTCGGAGGTGCGCAAGGACTTGAGCCCACGGTATCTAGCCAGACGTTCTCTAGCGGCAACATTAGGCGACAGCTCGATCTCATCGGGGAACTCTTTGTCATCCTGGACTTCGTTTTTCTTCAGCTTGCGGTAAGCGGCCAGATCGACAGCGTCTTGCTCCTCGTCAGGCTCGATCATCATTTCAGAGGCGGGGTACTCGGAGGGAGCACCAGCCTCGGTCATGGCAACCTCAGCACGGCCCTCGATGCCGTCTTCAGGAGCAGCCTGAGGCTCATCCTCGCTGTCATTTTCGTCATCGTTTTCGACGTCCATATCTTCCAAGTCGGAGGCAGAATCATCATCAGCGTTATCCTCGAGAAACCAGGCAGACTGGTATTTGGAAGTTCCCTTTGGCACCCGCTTCTTAATAGTGTACTCCTCTAGTTCATCTTCCGAAAAGTAGTGATGGTCATCTAAAAGCACACCCTTCTTCTGTTCCGGCTCAGTCTCCATCTCAGCACCGTCCTCTGTCATAGCAGTAGTTTCAGGGGCCAGCTGATCTAGGGTGTCCTTGTCCTCAGAAGGAACATCAAGAATAACTTCCTCGCCGGTACCATCGACGCCCTTACTCTTGGAGTTGGCTAGTGGCGAAGCAGTAATCTTGTCGATCTGGAAAGTACCCCAGTCGCCAATCTGGACTAGACGGTCAGCTTTTAGGCCCTTGCCTCTGACAACACCAGTGACCACGATCTGGCTCTCGCCAACAGTCTTTATGTCTTCAACCAACATCCAGCTGCGATCCTCTCTCCACTTAATACCCTTCGGAGTAGTGTTGCACAAAGAACGCATAAGGTTAGCGCAGTCCACGCGGTTATCCAGGCTGAATATCTTCTCCTGCTCGGGGTGAAAATGAGTAATGTACGAATTGAGAGAAGATAGAACACCAGAGCGCTGCTTAGCAGGCTCGATGCCCTCCAGACCATCGACAGCGGTAAACAATGTGGACATTCCTTGGCCCTCGATACTGCGCAGCATCAGCTCACCAAGCTGGTCGACCTCTTCGCCAGACGATAGCAGGACAACGATAAAATCAGCAATGCGGGTAGCGTTCAGGCAAGAATCGAGGTCTCGATCCACGGGCACGTACTGTAGCTTTTGCTTGAAGCGATCGATGGGGGTGTACAAGGGCCCATTGCCGCCGAACTCAGTCGGGATGTCCAGACTCTCGTTGAGCTTCTGGACGGCCGAGCGAGCATCCGTATCGACACACAACGGGACAACAGCAACAATTCTTGGAGCGCCATTTTGACCGCTGAAGATGTGGGTTTCCTGCAAGTGTTCCTTGCGCTTGGCTTGCTGGCGCTGGCGAGCCTGGTTCTTGCGATCGAGCTTAGACATGACATGCTGGTGGGGAGTCTTGCGGGCAAACTCGGGAGCTAGGCGACCTGTTGGTGACCAAGAAGACACAGTCAGTTAGCATGAACACGACATTGTCAAACAGACACCAGCATCTGTAGTGATTAATCTAATGATGGATCAGCATACCCTTAGCCGCTTCCCTCATCGAGCCTTTGGTGGCCTTGCGGGACTTGAACGACTTCTGGTTGACCTTGGTGGTCGGGCGGTGAGAATGGCTCATCGTAGCAGTAGGCATATTTAAATGGCCTCCAGCCTTAGTTCTGATAGGAAGAGACGCCACCTTGAAAGATATCAACAAAAGATAGAGGATGTTTGATTGCAGAAAAAGAACAGCGAAAATTCAAACACAGTTACAAATCCCACCGTTCAGAGCCTGTTTCTGTGGCCCAAGTGCAGTAAAGTTTCCAGTATATAGAGCATGCAGAGACAAGCCCAGTGCAGATATCTATTAATCATCAGAGTGGGCTCGATGGAACTCTTGACGGGCCTTTGACATTCAACAATGGTTGGATACTTGAAACTGATTCGGCTAATAAACTTCCATTGACAGCCTACAAAGTGGTATTAATTTTTCTTTTTGGCGGGGTCTCTTTTCCTTTCCTTTGGAGGGGTTTTTTTTGGGTTTTTTTGCTAGTCATATTTCTACTTTTTTTTTCGTGGCCGTATCGATAAGCGAGATAAGATAAGATAGGTCAATCAGCTAGACAGGGGCCAGGAAATTTTTGGCTATTCGAACTTTTGAGCGCCCAGTTGGAACATCGCAAGTTTTGCTAGACAGCGCCATACTGTCATTAGTGTCCCATTCGTTACTATTCTGTGTTCATATAATCCTGTTTGCATCAAAGGCATCTTTCTCTCTTTCTCCTTTCTTCTATCTTCCAGTTTTAAATAGTAACTACTACTCTCCATCTCATCCTTCATGGCCGACCCAACCACAGCCGGCGTCCCGGCGACAAAGACACATTCACACGGCGCTGTAATTTCCCGAAATACCGACTCCAAACCGACCTCTTCAGATCTAATACCCAAGAGCGCGCGGATACGACTGCAGCGCCACCATGAAGCTAAGCGCAAGTACGGCAATGGCAAGACGGTCGACGTGCGTAACGTCAAAGACAAGAAGCTGAAGCGCAACCTAACAAACCTCGAGCACAAGTACAAGACAGCTGCCATCAAGGCCAAGGACGCCGAGATCCTGCTCGAAAACACCGGCGGCTTCCTAGAAACTGAGAATGCGCTGGAGCACACGTATAATGTGCGCCAGGGCGACATCGCCGCCAGTTCCGGCGTGGCCAACGCTACCAAGCGCTTCGATTTGAAGCTTGACCAGCTCGGCCCATACATCTTTGACTATACTCGCAACGGTCGGCAACTACTGATAGGCGGTCGTAAGGGCCATGTGGCCACCATGGACTGGCGCGAGGGTACGCTGGGCTGCGAGATCCAGCTGGGCGAGACGGTGCGCGACGTCAAGTGGCTTCACAGCAACCAGTTCTTTGCCGTGGCGCAGAAGAAGTATACATACATCTATGACGTCAACGGTGTTGAGGTGCATTGCCTACGGAAACACATGGACGTCACCAACCTCGAGTTCCTGCCATACCACTTTCTGCTAGCTTCTCTTGTAAGCTATTACCATGTCCTTCTCTCATATATAGTGTTAGTACCGTTTGCTAACCCAACTTTGTCGCTTAACTTATCTAGTCTTCCAACGGCTTCCTCAAATACCAGGACGTTTCCACCGGCCAACTTGTCGCCGAACTGCCCACCCGCCTCGGCACCCCGACCTCGCTCGCACAGAACCCATGGAACGCTATATTACACGTCGGCCACCAAAACGGTACAGTCACCCTGTGGTCGCCTAATACACAACAACCCCACGTCAAACTACTCGCCCACCGCGGTCCCGTTCGCTCCATGGCCATCGACCGTAGCGGCCGCTACATGGTGTCGACCGGCCAAGATCTCAAGATGACCGTGTGGGATGTACGCATGTTTCGCGAGGTGCACAGCTACTTCACACGACAGCCTGGCTCGTCACTGTCCGTCTCCGACACCGGTCTAACCGCTGTCTCATGGGGCACCAGCACGTCCATTTGGAAGGATCTCTGGGGCGCGGAGAAGGCCCAGGCGCCGTACATGTCGTGGGGCGGCGAGGGGAACAAGATGGAGCGCGTGCGCTGGTGTCCCTTTGAAGACGTTCTAGGTATCAGCCACGACGCGGGCTTCTCGTCAATCCTCGTGCCCGGCGCCGGTGAAGCCAACTACGACGCCCTCGAGGCCAACCCGTACGAAACGGTCAAACAGAGACAAGAGACTGAGGTCAAGAATCTTCTAAACAAACTGAAGCCAGAAATGATCGCCCTAGATCCCAGCTTCATCGGTAAGCTGGATAAGCGGTCCGACGCGCAGCGCCGCAAGGAGAAGGACCTAGATGCCGCCACGGGCACCGAGGCCGTCGAAGAAGATCTCCGCCATCGCATGCGCGGTCGCAACGGCGCTATGAAAAAGTACCTGCGCAAGCAACGCAAGAAGAACATAATCGACGACAAAAAAATCAAGGTCGAGGAGATGTGGAAAAAACAGCAGGCTCAGAACGAGAAGCGCAAGGAGATGGCACAGTCCGAGCTGGGCCCGGCTCTATCGCGCTTTGCCCGAAAGGAATAAACGAAGGGGATCGTGATATGGGAACAACTATAGGAGTACTAGTTAAGCAAGGAGTTGGTGTGAGATGAAGCAGAAGAAGAGTGGAGGGCATTGAGAACGGTCAGGACAGAGATACCATAGGTTTGACCAAGAAAAAAACAAGGCACAATCACATATATACGGAAGGAAAAACCCTGTACTTTGCCTGGTTTCTTTTTTTTCCTTTTTTTTTCCTTTTTTTATAAATGCATTGTACATCATGTTAATCCAAGTATTTATATATTAAGATACAAAGATATGAACATGTGGTCCATATAAACCAACTAATGCAAGTGCTTGAACAGCCAGTATTGGACCTAGGCGAACATTGAAGCAAGACGAAAACAAAACAAAACGTTAAAGGAAAATCATACATTTCCAGCTTCTCTGGATTCTAAATTGCTTAGAAATATGTTCATCATTCTTCCTTCAAGCAAACTCATCGTCGTCCTGGTCCACTGGCGCCACCGTAATCGAATTCTTTACACGCACCAACAGTGTCGTCTTCCACTTATCTAACTTGCTGACTTGGTCAAACATGTATAAATCGTTGGTGAACTTCTGCGCATCGCCGGCCTTGATAGCGGCCAGTAAGTCCTGCAGAATACGGTTCTCGCGCTGCGCTGCAAACGTCGGGTCAACTTCGAGATACTGATCTAGTGCGCGCTGCGCCGCCACTGAGTCGCCAGTGGCTAGATGGCAGATGCCTGCCTTGAAGAAGTACTCCTTGACGGAGTAGCGCATTAGGTTGTTGTCAACAGAGGCGCGAGCTACGCGCTCAAAAATGTCGATGGCCTTGTAGTAGTCATCGCTAAGAGCAGCCATTTCAGCGACCTTGAGCCATAGTTTGTTGGCCAGTCTAGATATACATGTTAGCATCGTTGTTTCTCCTAAATGCTTCAAACAAAAGATGTTCTTCA
The DNA here is from genome assembly GCA_001640655.1 of Endoconidiophora laricicola. Classification (NCBI taxonomy): domain Eukaryota; kingdom Fungi; phylum Ascomycota; class Sordariomycetes; order Microascales; family Ceratocystidaceae; genus Endoconidiophora; species Endoconidiophora laricicola. The sequence continues at coordinate 112,474 of LXGT01000051.1, forward strand.
GTCTTTCCGTTTGTCATTTCTTGCTCTTCTACAAGCTCGTGTCCTCATCGTGATGTGACTTACGCGGGCGCATTGTCGCCATCATACCAGCTAGCAGCCTGCTCGTACGCTTCAAGCGCCGACTTCTGGTCGCCCAAGCCAGTATCATATATCTCAGCAACGGCTTCTTTGTGACTAGCTGCCCGGCGGAAGTTGCCGCGCGTACAGTACTGCTTGATGGCAGACTCCGCGCAGCGAATGGCTGCGGCTGGGTCGTCGCTACGATAGGCCTTGAAGGCGTCGAGTCTAGTGTTGGCGGCATCGTCAGGGTCTTTTAGGTAACGCTCCTGTACATCGGCAGCGGCTTCCAGAGCTTTTCCGGCATCAATATCTACGGGTGAGGGGTTGGTGAAGGGTTAGCGACGGTGCACTTTTAGCAATAAGAGATAAGACGCATTGATTCCTTTGTGGGGAAGGCCAGCGGCCAAGGCACCGGGTAAACGGCTATCAGCGACATACTCTGCTTTTGCATGCGAAAGCTATTACCAGCCTGCGTAAATAGATCAACAGCGTTTTGGTACTTTTCTTCGCGGCCGCCGAAGAAGTTAAAGCCACCGCCAGCGCTAGCCAGGGTCTTCTCTGCCTACAGCGGGGAATTACTGGTTAGAACACATCGTCGCATAATTCTGCGTAATTTTTTATCTCAAGTTATCACCGCTTATGCGAGGGCTAAAAAGAGCGTGCCAGTAAGTCGAGTTCATCGGCTTGAGTTAGTTGGCAGTAGGGATGAGGGAAGATTGGAAGAGGCTAAGTCGCAAGCTCACTTTCTGCATAAGAGCACGAGGATCGCTCATGATTGAATATGGAGAATAGAAGAATATAATTAAACAGAAAGAAATTATGAAGCTAAAGTCAGTGTAAGAAAATGGGTTGGAAATGGGTATCACGAGAAGATGGAAAGGCGTTGTTTTAAGAAAAGAAAAAGGAAGTTGTAGACGATTAAGTTCTGGGGAAAGTAGAAATAGGAAGAAAAGTCCAGCACCAGTAGTAATAGACCCTACTGGGCGTCTACTATAGAAGTTACTGAGGTATATAGGTTGAATGGGAGAGCTACTACTATGTATGTAGCAAAGCTTCCTTCGGCACTAAGCTGTAATTGACCAAAGCAGGTTTGTTTTGGCAAAGGTCGCAAAACTGGAGTCGATTCAGAGTTGTTTCAAGGCTGCAACATAAGTAAATTTGAGTTTTTTATTCTTTGTTTCCTTCATCAGTGTCAAAGAGCCACCTTGTTTGAATTGTCCGATTGCTCTTTTCCTCCCTTACAATCATTTTTTAAAGTATTGTTCAAGAACCAGAACAAGAGCCAGAAACTAGCCAAAAGACCTAACTACAGAACATAGAGTAGCACCTACAGCCCCAATCACAGTCAAGTCCAGTACCTACTTGCCGATTTGCTGGCAGCCAAGTTCAAAAAAAAAAAAAAAAAAACAGGGTGACTAGTGCCCCTAGAAGCTTTTCTCTTTCTTTCTCTCTTTTAGTAACCCCATGACGCTTATTTTACGCCACCTTTGAAGGGGGGAACAAGAAAGTGGGGATAATTATCGCCACCTTTGAATGTGGCTGATAAACAACCCTTACACATACCCCACATTTATCCAAGCAACTTCAATAAGCAAACTAGTATCCGATTGATTAATTATCATCATCAAAACCACCAAACAGTCTGAAGCGTCAACCCCAAAAAGAACACAAAAACAAGGCCTCATTAGAGACGCTTAAAATGCCCAAAAGATGAGAGGATATTTTTGCAACCTCCGGGAGTCGAACCCGGACCCTTCGCTTGGAAGGCGAAGATCCTAACCGCTAGACCAAGGTTGCTTGCTCTTGCTTCCTGAATTGTGGCGCTNCTCCCTGGATGTCGAAAGTTGTCATGGAGGCACACAGGTTGAAGTCCAGCAGTCTGTGGATCTCATGCGCTACCCGAAGGGTAAAGGATTGTTGACAAGATTCGGTCATTTTTAAGAATTTTCTGCTGTATTTCATCTGAAAAATTTAGAAAAAAACAATGCTCAAACTATCTACATGTTGGACAGTACGGGACATCAAAGTATGATTTGCAACGTCCGGGAGTCGAACCCGGACCCTTCGCTTGGAAGGCGAAGATCCTAACCGCTAGACCAAGGTTGCTTGCTCTTGCTTCCTGAATTGTGGCGCTACAAATGAAGTCTATAACCCCCAAAAATTGCACGTTTTTTTTCTCCTCAAACCCCACTCGGTGTGGTCTACTATGTAGCTTGCTCGAATATTTGTGCTACGTTAAAAAAATATGTCAAGGGAATAATCGATCAACTTCACTCATGTAACATCTGTCTAAACTAAATGATATCAACTACTTACTCTCCTCTTCTTATATCTGACTTGCTAAAACTTACATGCTTATCAAACCTTGAAACTGATCAGCCTCTTCTTTTTTTATCTCTCCACCATGGCGTCTTTCACTTTGTCGCCAACTAGAGCGTCTCTGCGTCTCATCTCACACTTCGAACATAACATCTCACAACGATTCATAACATCATCCTCAGCACCCTCTTCATCTTCATCGTCAACTATATCCAAACTCCTCGCCCACCCAACATGGTCTGTCCACGCCTCTCTCTTCACCGCCAGCCATCCTACTGATACCGTCATAACACCCTCCCAACTCTACCATCTCCTGCGTCTTTCGGCCCTACCCCCGCCCGCTTCGCCCGACGAAGAGGCTGATATGATGCGCGTCTTACACCATCAGCTCGCCTTCGTTCAGGATGTACAGACGGCGTCGTTCGCCCGCCGCCTCGAACCGTTGCGCGCTATACGCGATGAGACTGCGGATGCCGCCAGAGAAGCGGAAATCGGGCTGCATCATTTGCAGGATGCCTTGAGCCGTGAATATCAGCATGGTTATCTCAAGAGAATGCGCCGTGATAGATCAACCACACTGCATGAATCCAACAAGGCCGAAGACTGGGATAAACTTGCGATGGCTAAGCAGAAGACTGATAAGTTCTTCGTTGTTCGTGAGAGCAATGAAGCTGTCGAGTAGTTTTGATTTCTGTAGATATATATTCTCATACACTAGTATTTTTTTTTTTTGTTTTTGGTACATCTCTGACCGTAAGCTAAACCATACCGTCACATATTTAACGCTCAAACAATCATCCAAAGAACTTACGTGCGTGATCTCATTAAAAGTAGAACTAAAATAACAGTGATCGGAATGATAGACGATCCCAAAACAGATGCAAGCCTTAATAAAAAAAGGAGATAGCCTGGAAGCTAATCCGAAGAAATCTAAAGACCAAAACAAACATGCTTACCTGAGCTAATAACTCACTGTGCTCAGAGGGTACCACGAGTCCTTCTGTATTCCTCCTTTCGGTCCAAAAAACCCCCGATAAAAAAATAAGTGACAATTCTAATCGTCTGACAAACCACTTCCTTAAAGATGAACAAGATAAAAGACTAAAAAGTTCCGTAAAGTATGTTTCCCAATTCCCATTTCCAGCATGATACCCCATATCCCATACACCATCATCATCATGTAACCCATAATATCCTAAACCTATTCTACCCTTAAACATATCTGCTGCTGCCTACCTTCTGTTCTGACCTGCGAAGATATTATCTAGTAGTCCGCGCGGCGAGTCGAGAAAACGCCTCTGCTTTCCTAGACCTGAGCAAGAGGGCCCCTTCCAGAGTTCGCGCCACTGCGGCCATTGTTACGGCGGCCACCCCCGCTACCACCACCACCACCACCACCTCCATTTCTCCGGCGATTGCGGTTATCTTCACCAACGCGCTCTTTAGTCTCGGTGGCGGAAGATCTCGCCCCCCCTCGGTGATGACTAGATGCTTTGACCCAGTGGCTAGTCTCGTCTTTCACCTTATTACCTGAGTTGAACCGACCCCGCGATGCAAAAGCAAGACCACCTTCAGTGCTACTTGATGTGTAACCAGCACTAGAAGGGTTATCACGGCTAGAATCCTGGTAACCATTCCGTCTACGATTCTCACCACCCTCACCGCGAATAGAGGCGCTTCGACCATTACGACGACCACCAGAGCGCCCATTTTGCGAGTTCTCCACACCCGCAGGGATACCGCCAGTGTTTTGTGTGAATGATGGTCGGGTACTCAGGGAGTCGGTAGTATTCACCATGCCCGTAGAAACGCTTTTCGCATAGCTCTGATTGCTAACAGCGCTATCGGAACGCTCGCGAGGACGTGATATGAGTTCACGGGAGGGACGAGGTGTCGGGGGGAAGGATGGTCGGGTGATGGGGTCAGACACTGGAGGAACAGTTGTGAAAGGTGCCGCTGACTTGATAGCAACGGGAACTGCTGCAGTGAATGGGGGGGTGGGAGGCACATTGGGGAGATGGCTAGTAGACGCCGGGTTCTTGGCCGTGCCACCGCAGATGACAGTTGGACGTCGCTCGTTTAAAATAGTTGGGCGGATTTGACTGAGGACAGTTGGAGCAAGTGCTTTCGTTACTTTCTGTTCGACTGAGCCAGTAACATACTTGGCATCAAGCTCCACTAATTTGATCGCTTCCTTAGCAACGATCTCGTGATCTACATCCTCCCATCCAACAAGCTGCATGACTCTACCTGTCATGAATTGCCATCTCATATAGCCGCATGGCATATCTCCAACGTTGTAACTCTCGACGCCAGGCGCTTCCTTTATAGAAGAGATACCTGCAAGGCCGAACCTTGGGTCCGTGAGGCGATACATAAAAGGCATCATATAATCGAATGGGCAGTAGGCGTTGATGAGTCGTCCATTGACAACGCTCTTCATTGCAACCCAAACATGCGAGGCAGCAGGGGCGGGGACTCCCATCATTAGTACGGAGTCGATCAGGCCAAACTGGCGACGCTCAGCTAGTGCCATCAAGCAGCTATAGATGCTACGAGCTCCAAGCCCATATCCAACCAAGCTAATTGGACGACCGCCTTGGACCTTGCGCTGGATAGTATCAGCGAGCACAAGTCCAACTTTGTCGGCACGAACCATACCGACAGTCCAGGGATTGTCAATCAGCTTACTTAGGCGGCCCAAGCAGGAGGGCCATTCCTGATTGGCAAAGGCGTCGTGGACTATCTTAAACTTAGTGATATGCTTACTTTGTAGATATAGTGTGTGAAGTAGATTGTGTAACTTACTCGAATGGAGGGAGAAATACTTCTTCGCATCCTCCCACCCGCGACTATCTGCAACCATCTCCATGCAGCTTCCGAGGCTGCGGAGAGAATTGGTTTCCCAACGAAGAGCATAAACCTCAGCCTGATTTCCTAGGCAGGCCCAAGGAGTGGCAACATCATCTGTAACTTCTAGGAAAGAACCACTGACGCCGATGACCATACGCAGACGGCGGTCGTGAGGATGCAGATCCCGAGTGTCCAGAAGAGGCATATCCTTGTTTAGCTTTCCGTGAAGCGGAATCAAGGCATAGTCTTGAACATCCTTGGAATAAGCATCCATACTTTTACCTGTAGCTTTGGCTCCGTAGAAGGCGAACAGCGAGCCCATTGCGACACCATTATCGCCGATTTGGCCAAGGAGTTCTACGATCGCACTGCTATCGAGTACGGCGCCTTCCATGCACCGACCCATAGTGGAGCTTTTAATCGGGCCAATGAGGAATTCAGTATCATTGGCACGGTTGGGACCGGTTTGACGTCCACGAGGCATCTCAGCGCCTTCGGAAATCCGACGAGCCATCTCACCCAAGGCGAAGTCCAGGGAAATCTTTCCCAAGTTGCGTCCCAATCGAACCTCATCTTCTTGGACACTACGCATGGGCATATTTAACGATGCAGCTAAGTGCATCATGAATGTGCGACCATAAGCACTGTAGTCCTCCAAGGATAGAACAAGCATGAAAACAATGTTTTGGAGAAGTCTACGGCGTTCGATGGGTAGACCCCAGAGAGGAGTTGGGACTGGCTGGAAACGGCGAAGACTGGGATCCGTTTGCTGTGAGGATGGGACACGGATAGGGCCTAGAACAAAGGCAAAAGTTAACAATTAATTTACGTTATCCGGGATGTGAACAAAGAAAGAAGATTACCAGGAGTGGTATGGACGGTACGAGTACCAACGACGGGAGGCTTAGTCGGGGTTGCTGTTGGAGCACCCTTACCGCGACCATTGCGGGCACCCCGACCTCTAGCTCCACGACGACTACTGCTATTTAAACCCTCGCTAAGGGCAGGAGATGGAAGAGCATCATTAGCCTCTAGATCTCTAGCCCGGTTGAGAAGTGCTGCCTGCCATTTGCCGTAGAAGGCTAGCATCTCTCGACGAAGCTCCTTCAAAATTGACGTATCATCTTCATCACCAGCACTAGCACTCAAGCTTGCCGAGACACTACCAGCAAGGCTCGATATACTATTACGATGAATAGGTCTAGGAGGCAGGTTCTCCTTCTGGTAACCTTCACCCATTCGATGCTGCTGGGAGGAACGATAGTACATGTTGGCATCCTCAAACACGCTCATCATTTTCGTAGCCATAACTTCGGTAATAGCAGACAAGAGGTTAGCTAGGTCATCGCGCTCGCCACCACTGATAATGCCTGTGAGTGAAACGGGACGACGGCCACCACCAAAACCACCTCTACCACGAGCCATGCTTGATGATTGGATAAAGATGAGGACGCGAAATGTAAACTTGGATGAATATGAATAGATACAGAACTATTTGATGAATATTAGTTAGTAGTGAGCATGTCTACAAGGAAAAGAAGGAGAGACAGCTTACCAGACTAGAATGTTGCAGAAGAGATGTCGACGATAGAAGAGAAAAAGAGGTATCACCTAGGAAAGCCGTATACAACAATAGTCAAAAAATTGATGAACGATCGAGATGCGGCGTGCGTGGTTCTTGAAGATTATGAAAAGAAGAAGAAGAAGAAGAAGAAGAAGAAATGGAGGAAAACGAAAAGAGATTGAAAGGACAAACAAAAGGTTTGAAAAGTCTGAGAAAAGTAGGAAAGCAAGAAGAAGAAGAACACAAACAAAGAGTGTAGGACTGGTGACTAATAGGCAGCTAGATATGGCAGAAACTGACAGAGGCAGTTGCCTCTTTGAATGTCTAGATATGATACGCAGTCTGGTCACAGACGAGGTAACCAGAATCTCTAGATAAGAACCAAAGCAGAGGTGTTTTTGCTTTAGTCAGGTGATATGTCGTTTTGTCTGTTTCGAGTAGTTGCCAACTGATAACAAACAAGACAGGCTATCAACCCTATGCAGGACAGGGAAACGCTGTTCTACGGAGAGAGGCGGGGAGGGAGAAATGCTCTTATGATGTACTCGGAAATACAAGAAGAGGAACAGGAAGGCTGCCAGTAACTCTGAATCACTAGCAGCAGCTCTCCAAGGTCCAGTAAAGGGACAAGGTTACCTAGTTCCTCTATTCTTGTCCTGAAGATGTACACGCGGCTCGAGCTGGCTCAACCAAAGGTCATCGCTTGCAACTCTGTAAAAGTGCAAGTGGCGATGGCGTCTCGGGTGAGGTGAGCAGAATCACAGCACGGTTTGTCCACGAACTAGCCAGACTGGATGTCTAGAGATACTAGGGTTGGGCTCTAGATGTAGAGAGCGCAAGGAGATAATGGATAAAGACAGACGGACTCTACCTCGATGTCTACTGATATGCAGACGAAACTGAGATAGACGATACTGAGATTAAACTCAAACATAAACACTTGATAGTGTCTCAGGCAGAGTTTATGGTTTACACACAAATGATATGGTTATTATATCACAGTGACAGATCCTTGATGTGGTAGTTGTAGATACTAGAAGCTCAACAACACCAATATAATAAGAGTGGTCGGAACAAGGCAAAAAAAGCTAGTGTAGCCCGGAGGCACGATGCTGCAGTGATTCAGATAAGAAGAAGAAAAGAAGAGGAGCAAGACATCTATGTAAGGTCTGATCAAATCGTAGGCGTATCCGACTTGTTCGGTGTGGGCTTTACTAGTGACAAGAGGGGGCCAAAACAAGGGAGAAGTAGTTAATGTGTCGAAATTTAATCAAGGATGAAAAGAGAAAAAATAAAATAAAAAATAAAAAACAAAGCGGAGAGGAAAGATTACAGCACAATAGATAGATGAAGGCAAGCTACTTCAGGCAGCTAATAAGTGATGTAAGGACAAACAAAGAGGATATCTTAAGGTGACTTGCTTTGGTCAGATCAGAGTGACGAACGATGGACTTTCCTTTTTGCGGTAGTGGAGCAGGAGAAGAGCAGAGATTAAAAGGACGAAGGGGGAAGCGGACAGAAGCAGTGTTTAAAGAAGTAGCAGTAGAGTATGAAGCTACACACAAAAGCACCAAACGTGGAACAAGTAAATAAGAAGCTAATAGAGAAGAATGAGAAGAAGAAGAGAAACACGGAGAGGTCGTAAAACGAGACAAGACACGACACGACGCAGGCACAAGACGTCACTTAAAGGATTATTCGGGTATGAAGCGAGGAAACAGGTGCAGGTGCGGTAGCATAGCTTATAAAGCTAGCGAAAGAGCAGGTGTCCGTGACGGGCCAAGTAGTGCAGCTGTAATGGTCTATCTCTGTGTGTCTTGGTGATAAATCATGAGAAGAATGGTGAAAAAAAAAGGAAGACGAGACAGTTGTGCCTACAGTTCTAGGTAAATTCTCTCTCTTTCTGTCTCTCTCTCTCTCTCTCTCTCTCTCGTTATCTTTCTCGGGGCTGTCTGTCGCAGGTAGGCAACACAACACGGAAAGCAGATACGTTTGTATGAGAGTGTGTGAGAGTGTGTGTGTTTACCGTGTGTACCCGTGTGCATATACGTGTGAGGGTATGCAAGAGCAAATGCGAGAGAATGATTGTTTGCGTGTCTTGCGGCGTCAAATCTCAGGACAAGGGTGTATGCGCACAAGAAGCAGCTGAGCAGATCCAGTGTGGAAGTAGGCGTGGGAGACAACGTGTCTATATGCTAGGTTCTAAGATAGAGAGCATGGATCAATGTGTCGCCATTAGTGGTCTCCAAATGTGGGAGCAAGAGCCACGGCGATAGAGTGGCACAACACTCAACACGGAAGGGCAAGCCTGTCTATGCAGCTACGCGGAACGCAGAGGAATACAATGTGAGGGGGACGATGAGAAGTAAGCTATTAGTCTTAGTCTGAGGCTGGCTACACACCCAAGCAACTAGTTATAGCGCCAAACGAATAAAGAGTCAGCAAGCCAACGAGAGAAGGCTAACAAAGCACAGTCACGGCTTACGGTAGCGACTAGGAGAGAAGTACGGTACGAATAGATGATGGTAGAGAGCCGGGTGAGCATACGATTGCAGTAATATCAACGGTCCAACTGGGGGG
>LXGT01000052.1:0-67361 GCA_001640655.1 Endoconidiophora laricicola
CCCCCCCCGCCCACTTGATTGTCTACTGGAACTTGAGCTCTTAGAAAAAAGGAAATGTTCGTGACAATTACTTGTTTTGGGTTTATTTATAGAGGGGCCAAAAGTAATAGACGGACCCTGGATCCCGGTAGACACCGGGTCCTCATTGTTCGATAAGACGTAATCTGAGTAGAAGCATGACGCGAAGAGTTTTTACGTGGTTTTTACTGGTGGCATTTTCTCAATCACAAGGCATCTTATTACTCGGCACATACTAACAGCTATCGGCAAATTTGGCTAGAAAGGTGTCTTTGAACAGTATACAAGGTATGGGTAACATGTTTGTATGCTTGTAAAAGAAGAGCTTAGCTTGATCTGAAACAAGTATAAGCTCATCATCGTGGTGACATGGTCTTGAATTTCTCGTAAAGATATGATGGGGAAAGAAAAACAGAAAGGCAATATGAAGCAAGTAGTAAGTAGGAGTTTTTTTTTTTCCTTTTTCCTTTTTCATTTCATTTCTTGGTAGTACTTGTTGAGGTCATTCGACAGGGCTGTTATTCTTCATGGTCCGTGCCGCTAATCAACATAAAAGATTCAAAAGCCAAGGTGGTTTCGTAATAGTTGTCTTGCACACCGCTGTTAAACAATACTAACTGGGTAGAAATAGCAGAATATGATAGGACCAGGGATCACTCGGATTTAACAAGTGTGTTTGAACTAGATGTCACGATAGTTCTCTGTAACAAATATAGACAGAGAATCAAAGCTTCCTTGTTGGTTGTCAACTGTCGCAGGACATGGGGCTAAGGCCTTTATACCATCTGAAGATATCATCAACGACTAGTGTGTGATAGCCTGTGACATCTCCTATCACGTGAGGTTAGTAGCTGCTACGTATTATGTAGTAGTTAGCTGCCCTAGCTGCCCTCTTAGGGACAGGCCTACGAACGGGAAAATCTCTTCAGTCGCATCTATTCGAGGGTTTGCGTTTTTTCTTCTTGTTCAAATCCAAGGGTGCCTTGTTTAAAATAACTGGATATAAGGTAGGCAGGCGCATAGCCGAAACAATGCAAACTAGCAACAGCAACTCCTCTCTGCTGCTAGTCCTTGTCCTGCTGTGGTAGATGAGCGTCCGTGCAGTGTCAACAAAACGACGTCAAGAAAAACAGGCATTGGTGAGTCTCTGGTTAGAGGCAACCATACACGACATAACTGTAATGGGAGGGGAACAGGGACACTGTACTGTAGTAGCCAAACCGCAAGAAGCAAGAACGGACTCGGACTCTATGTAACTAGGCGTACTATCGTACCAATAACAGCAACATAACAAGATACTAGTACTAGGTGCAGCCGCGGTTGTGTCATTTGAGTGAGACTGCACCACGGCAGAGATTGTCCGTGGGTTAGCATTTACTCCCATTGTAGACAGAGCATCAAAGCTCCCTTGTGGGATGTCAAATAACTTGTCACAGGTGACAAGTAGTTCAGCCCTCGCAGATAAGCAATCAGCTGTTCCTGTTTCTACTTACAACAGCAAACACTGGACAGAGATCACAGTGCCAACTTGAACCTCGAAATCAGCCAAAAAAAAGATGATTTGGACAACTTGATGGTGCAGCCTAATCGAGTGGTGTATCGACTTCACGTAGCAACTCGACTGACGGCTGAAGCTGATAATTGAAGGACTAAGTAGTAGTAGCAGTAGATCAGGCAGTCTGAGAATTCAAGTAACATCGCTTACGGCGACGTTCGGAGCTACTAGGTATATTGATTCTTGAGGAAATATAGCAGCCGGAGACAAAAGTAAAAAGGACGAAAAGGAACACCGAGACAACGATGCGAACGAAGAGCATTAGAGTACGATCGACGTATTTAGTATAGAAGACGCTGATGAATATTGACAAATTTGCCGGTATGCTACTACGGGTTGTCACCATTGCTTTCGCTTATTGATCGTCGTCATCTGCAACAGGAAGCTGTGTCGACAACCAGTTTTCCATTGCGCCCGGCTCGTGCTTGGCCTTGGCACCGCGTTTCTTGATGCCGGCAGGCGACGGCTTTTTGATAACTAGACACAAAATGTGGCCATAGACAGCGAAGCCTTCATATGAGACTTCCATGATCATCTTCTTCTTGTCGTCTGTGACTATGCCAAGCTGGCGTGAGCGCTTGGATGGATTCACACTGCTAGAAGCTTTGGTAGCTGTTGTGTTTTCGTTGCTAGCATCTTTGTTGGTCGTGGAAGAGTCTTCCCTGTACTCGTCGCCTGATGAGACAAATATGCCCGACTCTTCGCTGTCATCTATGACAGTGTTGCCCTGATCATCACTAGTAGCTGCAGCTGTTTCAAGGCCATCATTGACAGTGCTTCTGCGGGCTCGTTTGCTGCGCCGCTGCTGTTGGTTTGGATCAGGGGCCTTGGGAGCACTGAGCAGAGGCATATCACCGTCGTCGCTTTCCTCACGGACATATATAGGCACTTCATCTATATTAGCAGCATCAGAGTTACCTTCAACGTCGATGGGCGCTAGTCGTGACTGTGCTATTAAGCCCTTGGAACTGCTCTGGGCCTTGTACGTTGCTCGGTCTGCAAAGTGTCTGTGCTTTTGTAGTACTGAGTGACGTTCGCTAGTAGGCAATAGTGTGATAGCTACTTCGAATTCGTCTGGTTATGGCTGTTTGTCAACTACATGTAATCGTACAAGCCATCCTTCTATGAGAAAACGTACCTGTGATGATCACTTCGGCTTTCCGGTGAGCTGGCTTTTTCTTCTTTTTGCCTTCCTTCCAGGCATCCCATCGTTCATTCTCTCGGGCCTGGAGAACATGTGGAATCACTGTGGACTTGATATGCTCGATGATCTTAGGTAGCAGAGGGTCATGGGCGTTGAGAAGCCATGACTGTTGAAGAGATGGCGGTTCAGTATAGATGTGACATTCAAGGATATGGGCATGAGAAATCCGAAGATAGCGTCGTAAGGGAGCCATTTTATACTATTGTATAGGCATAGTGTAGCTTCAAAAAGGATGGACATACCAAAGAATCAATATGATATTAAGCAGACGGAATGCCACAGCCTTGTCAGCCTTGCATGGCTTCTCCGGCTATGATTGGCCACAGAGCCCTTGAACAAGATATATGCCCCACTATGACCACGAGCATGCTAGCTTCAATCTATAGAAGCTTCGAAATATGATGAACGCCATGGATTCAGAACCCCGAGAAAAATACAGCCTGAATCGCTAGCCTGCACGACAATTCTAGTTGAACAATGTCCAAGAACTGGTCCTCGACATTGAGGCTTCCAAAGTCCTCGTTTCCGTGAGTTTGTCTACTAGCTGCTGCTCGAGCTTATCAGCTAGGCTAACCCTATAAAAATATCATAGGCCTCGGCCATTGGCTGCGCAGCGCAAACAGCTTATCAAGGCCACAGCTGACGATATCTACCAATGGCAGGCTAGCGAGCGCTCTGAACTAGAGCCATTTGTGCTCCATGATGGCCCACCATATGCCAATGGAAGCCTCCACGTCGGCCATGCGCTGAACAAGGTGCTCAAGGACATGATATTGCGAGTCAAGATCCAGCAGGGCCGCAGAGTTGCCTATCGGCCTGGCTGGGACTGCCATGGCCTTCCGATCGAGCACAAGGCTCTGGAAGCTTTGGGCAAGAGCGCCAAGGAACTTACGCCGGCGCAGATTCGCAAGGCTGCTCGTGGTCTAGCTTCCAAGACGATCGTCAAGCAGATGAAAGAGTTCCAGTCTATCGGCATCATGAGCGACTGGAACGCCCGATGGACTACCATGGATGCTGCTTTTGAAATCAGCCAGCTGCGCTTGTTCCAACACATGGTGCAGCGTGGGCTGATCTACCGCAAGCACAAACCGGTTTACTGGTCGCCGTCGTCAGGCACGGCGTTGGCCGAAGCCGAGCTGGAGTATCGCGAAAACCATGTTTCTACAGCTGCCTATGTGAAGTTTCCGATTGCCGATGAAAGTCTAGCCCAGAATCTCGGCCTGTCGTCTGATGAACCGCTATATGCCGTGATCTGGACCACAACCCCGTGGACTCTCCCAGCCAACAGAGCCATTGCAGTTCACGATGACATGGATTATACTGTTGTTCGTGTCAATAAAAAGCTGTATATTGTAGCGGAAAGTCGAATCGAGGTTGCTGCGTCGTGGTTCCCTGAAGGCACCGCAATCGAGTCTATCTTAACCGGCATCAAGGGTTCCAACATTAACGGCAGCACCTACAAGCACAAGCTGCGCGGGAGCAAAGCTCAGTCGCAGAAGATCATCCATGCCGACTTTGTAACTGCCACTTCAGGTACTGGCCTTGTTCATCTTGCACCGGGCCACGGCTTGGACGATTACGAAGTTTGCGCGACGCACGGCATCGAGGCTGTGGCGCCGATCACCGACACTGGCACTTTCACCAAGGACGCATACCCAGAGAATCCAGAAGTCCTAACCAGCGCACCATCAATCCTCGATGGCGGCAGTCAGGCCGTGTTAGACCTGATGGGATCTGATATCCTGTTCACGCATAAGATCCGCCACAAGTATCCGTATGACTGGCGTACTAAGCGGCCAGTCGTCATTCGTGCTACGGCACAGTGGTTTGCCGACGTGCGCAGCATCAAAGAAGATGCTATCAAGTCACTACGCGACGTTGTCTTTGTGCCAGCCAGCGGCCGCAACCGTCTAGAAAGCTTCATCACGAGCCGCAGCGAATGGTGCATCTCGCGCCAGCGTGCCTGGGGTGTTCCGATCCCTGCGCTGTACGATAGCGAGGGTAATGCCATCGTTACGGATGCATCCATTAACCACATCATCAACACAATCGAAGAGCGCGGCATCGACGCTTGGTTCTCCGATGCTGTTGACGAACCGGCCTGGATCGAGCCGTCTCTCCTTTCGCGGCACAGCTCCCTCCGCCGCGGAATAGACACCATGGACGTGTGGTTCGACAGCGGCAGCAGCTGGACGCAGACTACAGGGCGCGCAGATGTTTATCTTGAAGGCAGCGACCAGCATCGCGGCTGGTTCCAGTCCAGTCTGTTGTCCCGTATCGCCGCTGCGCAGGCCAATGGCGAAGCCAACCCTACCGCGCCCTTCCGTACTCTCATCACCCACGGCTTTGCGCTCGACACAACCAACCAGAAAATGAGCAAATCCTTAGGCAATATCCTCACGCCAGCCCAGATCATGGATGGCTCGCTGCTCCCGCCGCTAAAGCTCAAGGGAAAGAATAAGCCCAAGCCTGGAGCGCTTGTGCCGCCTATTTACGAAAACCTGGGACCCGATGCGCTGCGGCTTTGGGTCGCCTCATCGGAGTACACCAAGGACGTCAACATTGGCCAGCCCGTACTCGCTTCTATCCACACCTCGCTGAACAAGTACCGTGTGATTCTCCGCATGTTGATTGGCTCCATGCACGCATCGGCCCGCAGCGCGCCTTTGTCCATCTTAGACCGTATTGCTCTCCTACAGCTCGCAGACGTCATGGACACCGTCGGTACGTTTCTCGGAAACCACGAGTTCTTCCGCGCCGTTTCAGCGCTTAACCACTGGGTCAGCGTCGACCTCTCTGCTTTTTACCTAGAAGCCGTCAAAGATCGACTCTACTGCGGCGATGGCGGCGGTGTAGCCGAGGCTATTTTTGTCGGCATGCTACGTATGCTAGCACCCATAACGCCCCTGCTCGCCGAAGAAGCCTGGCAACACCGACCGCAGTGGCTGCAAGATGCCGACGGTGCAGACGATGCCCTAAGCCCATCCAAACAGTTGTACGCCACGCCAGTCATCGAAGTCTCACGTCTTGCCGGTGGCGTGGACGATGCTACGCTGCGGAAAGACATTCCGCTGCTTTACGAGGCCCATTCAGGCGTCAAGGCTGCACTAGAAACAGGCCGTTTGGCCAAAGCGCTGGGCTCATCGCTTCAGAGCGCCGTGACGATTCATGTTAAGAACAATGCTGAGATTGCAGCGCGACTGCGCACGTACGCCAATGAGCTAGACGCGATGTTTGTCGTGTCTTCAGTAAATATTGTCGAGAAGCCTGTGATACCTATACGAACTGATGAAGATGGAAACTGGTGTTTTACGCATGATTGTGAGGTTCAGGGCGCAAAGGTCACGGTTAGTGTGATGCCACCACTAAAGCACAAGTGCGCGCGCTGCTGGAGATACTTGGCCGAAGTCGAAGAAGGTCTGTGTGGCCGCTGTGACGGCGTTACGAATACTTCTACTGTGTAAGTACAGGTACTGTCAAGAAGTAGAATTGGTAAAGAGGAAATGAAAGGCGCATAGCGTTACTAAGTTGTATATATAACCAAATTTTGGGTGTAATATTATGTAGGAATAGGCTAATAGAAAGGATATATCCCCAGTTGCATATAGAAAGCCGTAGAGGCGATGGTGATTAACATCCAAGATGCTATAGAAGATGAAATACTAATGATATACTAAAGGTTAAAATAAGTAGGGGTGGGCGTATAAGAAAGCTAGAACCAATGCCACTTTCCAGATGCTATAGAGGAACAAGTAACATAAGAAAACAGACAATGCAGGAGTGTGCAAGAGATGAACGCACAAAAGAGAAAAGAAAACCGAGAAGAAGAAAAGAATGCGTGGTAAGAGTGTGTGAGTAAAGAAAGAAAAGAAGTGGAAAGTCGTCAATGAGTGTCTGGAAATAGGAGAACAAGGAAGATGAAAAGTAAGTTTCTTCCAACTCCCCTTAATAAATAAGCACTTCATTACAGCCAAAATAGCCACCGGATGCCCCGAATCGTACCCTTGCCGAGACCGCGAATCACGTGGATAATAGTCACGATAAACCATAGATACCACATGAACCCAACCAGCGCCCACTCGACGCCCAGCCACAAGCCACGGCGTAGCCATGGAAAGCGTCGCCGCTTGCGCCGCAGCATCTTCTCGATGATGTCCTCGACACGCTTTGCTTTTTGACCCTGGCTCATGACCATGGTGCTGCCAGCTTCCTCAGCGTCGTCAGCGGCGCGGCGAGTTAGGTGTAGCAGGTCAGCCGTGACCACGTTGCGCACGGCGTCGATCTGCATCTCGAGCTGCGGCACGCATGTGTTGGTGAAGTGGGCTACAGCATCTTGCCAGGCGATTTCTCGCGCAGTTAGGACATGGCTAAGGGTTTGCGCGGCTAATGGGTGTAATTCCACAACTGACACAGAGCGTCCAGACACAGCGTACGGCGAGTCCTTACTGAGCTGAGCTACGTCCTGGAGTAGGGTGCGCATGCGGGAGATGGATGGCGTCTGAGGTAGGTTCGGCAAAGCATTAGCTTCGGCAAAAGTCAGCTGTGGATTCTGCGCATTTTGGGTCAGATCCTGGGCTTTGATGCTAGAGCTCAAAATCAGAGCGCGCAGACGCGAAAGTTCGCGCCGTGATATAGGTACATGCGGTGGCGTAGCAGCAGTTGCTGTCGGAGATGAAGCCAATAGTGAGCCGTTCTTGGGCTGGCGAGGACGGGCAGCGATTGGCCCATCAGAGATGGCCTGTATGGCCGGAGGCAAGCGCAAAATGATGGGAAGCGGCATGCGAGGCTTCACTACTTCACTAGTCACAGCGTGAGAGATGCCTGGGCGCGAATTTCCAGACACCGAGCTTTGGGCTCTACTCAGGCTTGATCGAGGCGACGCCGCCTGAATGTCGATTCTCGGCGGTTTCAGCGAGTTGAACCGAGACGACTGATGCTGATACATCTTGGGGCGTATGGGGGTGCTCAGGTCGCTAAAATCACTTTGTGACTTCTTTGATGGTGTCATAGGGAAATCAGAGCTTATTGTGGAGTTTTGCTGCAGACTTCCGGTTCGAGAAAGAAGTTGTTGTTGCTGCTCAGACTCATCGTCCTCTGACGACTCTGATTCTTGATCCTTACGCCAGATGATGCTTCCCAATCTAGAAAATCCTCCACGAATCACAGTGTCAATGCGCATGCCAGGCGAGCGCAACATGTCCCGAACACTGCTGCTGCTGTTGTTATCACTCTTCATCGTGAAGGCTCTGTTCGGCTTGAAAACATCTGCGCTGTCCTTCTCCATGTTGGGAATGTTGGAGGCTTGAGAGTCCTTACGATCCGATGCATCTATCGTCTGCTTAGAAAGAGAATCTGATTTTTTAGAGGCCCCAACTGGACTTTCAGGCTCCTCGGGCACCCGCTCAATGGACGTATCGCGGAGACGCTCTCGACTACGATCTCTGAGAATACTCTTCACGCGATAGAACGGGTTGCGTGATGGCGAGGGCGGCCGACTGGAGTCAGAGACGTCTAAAAGATCGGGGCTGGGTGAGACAGGACGTGACTGGTCAAGATCTAGAGACGTGCGGTCACGACCAAGGTGATGTATGTCCAAACTAGTCCGGTTGAGGCTATTACCAGTGCGACGGCCCAGTAAGTTGCCTGCAGGGGCCTTGCGGTCCCTTTCTTTGTCACCCGACTGCTTCTCTTCATTCTCGCTTGGCTCAAGAATCGAACCCGGCCGGCTATGCAGTCTACTAGACGGCTTGGAACCAATATCCGAGAGCTTGTCTAACGTAATTGGACTAACAATGCTTTGTTGTTGTTGTTGTTCTATTTCACGGGCCATGATTTCGGCCATCTGTTTTTCCAAGATGTCTTTGCTTTGGGACGTCAATGTTCCGCTACGTTTTGGGCGTTGGAAACGAGTTTCAATCTCACTTTCCGAGTCTTCTGATGTTGAGTTCCGGCCTCTGCGCAAGATATCATGATGGCTAAAGTTGGAACTACTATGCTTGTGGCCGGGCTTGAACGTATGAAGCTTGTGGCGAGCCTTGGCAGCCTTGGACTGGCCATGGTCACTATCAAAGCCCTGTCTACTTCCCTCTAAAGCATCGGTAAAATGACCGGAATCTTCTTCAACGGCAATATTATTGTTTTTTGGCCGTGGCGTGATCCCAGAATTATTCGCTTCGTTGTTCTGCTGTGAGATTCCAACAAGAGTATCAGAAGGACGTAATTGTTGTTGAAAACCCGTAGGTGGGAATATAGGCTTCCATTCGCGGTCTTGGAGATACTGCTTGTTTGTGCCCTTTTCGAGCCAGTAGATATCGGCAATCATATCTGCCGGATCCATTTCCCAGTCCAGTCTTGGTCGCCGGGGCTTATTTGTAGCAATGGTTTTATGAGTCGGGACCACCGACTCCATATTGCGATCGGCAGGCTCAAACGGCGGCAGCGACCCGTTGTCCGACATCACGCTCTGGTCCCAATTAGACCGCTGCGTAACCTCAAATACCCAATCGGACACACGTGCAACGTCTGCGAAACCTTGAGCCTCGCCATCGACATTCTTGCGCTCACGGCCTCGAAC
Organism: Endoconidiophora laricicola; assembly: GCA_001640655.1. Classification (NCBI taxonomy): domain Eukaryota; kingdom Fungi; phylum Ascomycota; class Sordariomycetes; order Microascales; family Ceratocystidaceae; genus Endoconidiophora; species Endoconidiophora laricicola. Next base: position 9,352 of record LXGT01000052.1, read on the forward strand.
TTTTCTGTTTCGAATGTACTGAAGAGGGTTGTACTGCCGCCCTAATATGATATGAGAGTCTGTAGACCCATACGGTGATACCCGGTTAGCTAGCACATTATTGGCTGGTGAGTCTGGCGGGCTAGTCATATGCTTAGCCTCAGAACGGGTAGGAATTGGTGGCAAGGCCTCTAATAGACGGCGATACTGTGCCATGAGCTCCAGATGCTCGCGGGCTTTCTGTGCTCGCGCTAGCGTTGACTGAGAAAAATGATATCTATTCGTTGGTTCATACGTTGATACTAGCTCGAAGGGGGCTTGTATGCCAGTTGTACTCTTGCCGCCGCCGATAACGCCGTCTGAAAGACGTTGGCTTGATCCACTAAGCGCACGCTCGGGACGCGGGGATGATATTCGTGACAATTTGCGCTGCTGCTGGAAATGGTGGCGTAAAGTACCACCTGCAGTTGTATCTGGTAGAGGGGCAAGCCGTGGTGGAAGTGGCTGAGATGTATTGCGCTGCGAGGCCATTCGACGCGAATGATTTATTCGCAATGCCATATCTACTAGCTGTGCAGAGTTGATGTCCAATGTCTGGCTATCAAGGGTGCTATTATCGGTATCTGCAGAGTCTGGCCGGTCGGAATAGGAGCTCCGCGTCTTCCGTAGTTGTATTTTCTGGGCGTATGAAGATGGCGAGCTTGTGTTTGAGTTAGTCGGCATAGAGGATGATGTTGGCGATGATCGTGAGTTTGAGTCGATTCCGTGCCCAATGATATCTCCAACAGGCGTCTTTCCCTTGGTAGCCCCAGCACTACGCGATGGTCTAGATCGATGAGTGTCAGGATTGGAGTATCGAGGGCTACTATCGTGTTGCACCGAATCGCTCAAGAGGAAGCCACCATTGTGGCGCACCTTCTGATTGCGTCGTCGTGCCCGATCTATCGGTGTCGTCGGCTCTGTTCCATTCGAATGCTTACTAGCAGGATGGTTGTCGGGCGTTATAGCGCGCATAGCAGAGCTATCATCATGGTAGCTATTGAGTGACAAGTCATGTACGTGCGTGTGCGAGTTATATTTATTTGCATTGAGGCCGGTATGGTTGCCAGAGCTGCTTCCTGAGACAATCCTCGAGTACGGGTGATGGCTGCTACTGCCACCGCCACTACCGTTGTGCACATAGGAGGTGTGGACACCCTCAATATCGTCTCCGTCAAGGATAGAAGAACCATCGACGCGAAGCCGATGTGGCCAAAGCTGCGTACTGGCAGCATGATCGTGATCTCCCATTGCTGTGTAAAAGGTGGCGAATGCGTGCTTCGAATAGGCACAGCTCCAGGGACCTGGGAGAGAGCGTCTGCAGAGCTTCCGCTAGCAGCGCATAGTTCCCATGTGTAAAGTCCAAGACTCTGGACAGTGTAAGAAATTGAGAACAGGAGTAAATATATAATCAAATGCCAGTCAAGACAGACAAATAAATAAGAGACGACGAGACGAAGAGGAAAAGTTGATCAATGAGAGGAGATGATGATTTTCGACAAATGAAAATAAAATAAACATATTAAGGAAAGAATAAATAAAAACCCCTAGTTCACGTCAGGCTCACCCAAGCCAAGGGCAATTACGATAATTAGTCGTAGTAGTCGTAGTACCGTGATGAACAACGGTCAGGAGGACGGCAGGAATGGCTTCATGAAGTTTAGTCACTGCTTAACAGGAATTTTACCGTAACTGCTACTAAGCAGAGCTGCGGCTCCTTCCTATAACAACTATTCCTGCTTTGTTTAGCGACATCCTTCACAAACAGTGATGGTATTAGTTTGCGCAATTGTGGAGCCACGATCCGGTAACCCCAACAATATCATTGCGTGAACCCTTATAAAAGTATAGCTCCGCTTTAAAGATACCGTTCAGACATTATGTGGGACACAACGAACGCCGATCGCGAGAATCTGGAGGGATCCACCGAACACCTCAAGTCAAACAACTGCGAAAATCAAGCAGACCAACCGTCCTTTCAGCGGACTGTCGCATCAAACCTTTATACACCGACTGTCCGGCTATATCTACCTTGCTAGAACATTTTCCAGGCTCTCTCCCCTTCCCGCCGCGAGCTCCTTCTCTTTATTCGGTCTTAACTACACCTTCCGCTAGCTCGCTATGTTGCGGCCAACGCCCGTCCTGCGCATCGACTTCCGCAAACTGCGTTTAACGGTCAAAGATGTTAATAAAGGCTACTACAAGGGTAACCGCACTGGTTCTATGGGTCGTCACACCAAGTATGGTGGCTATATTATTGAGTGGGAGAAGGTCCGCACCTACGCTGTGCCAAACCTAAAGGAATGCAGAGTACGTGATGTTCCTATTTGCTCTCTATAAACTTGGATTCTTTTATTATTATAATAGACTAACGTGCCCTTTGTTATACAGCTGACTCCTTTCATCTCAAACGCTGTCCAGCCAGAACTCCACAAATATGCCGGTATTGCTGATGGTCCACGGAGTCCCGTTAAATATCTGGAGCGCTGGAAGCGCGAGAACGGCGTCGACTAAACAATCACTTCATTTGGAGTACACCTTATGTTTCTGCTTTTCTTTTATTGTACTACCAATATGCAACATGCACACACACTTAAGTCTCTCTATTCGACTAATGAGACACTATCACATACACAGCGTTGTTTTCATGACTAGCTTAGACTTCTTCGGTTTCGGCACTATGAAGAATCTGCATGGTGAATGTGATACAATACGTTGATAGATGCCATACTTATTTACCATCATGAACGAAACCAGACAAAGTCCGGCCTGTATAACACCGTCCTATCTTGTACCAATATATCCTTACTATACCTTTTGTGTTTACACATACTTATAAGCATGAAAATCAACATATGGTTCACAAATGGCTGTATTTAGTTAGAAGAATACAAAAAATCACCAAAAAAAATGACACGAAATAATAGTAGTAATGTGTGATCTATTCTGGAAGAATGAAAAAAAAGGCTAAGGTGAGATAAAAATATAATGAGAAAATACATAACTATGCCATAAACTTTCTAAATAAAACAACATGAACAAGGTTCATAGGGTGAACTCAAGTAAAAGAAACATCTTGAAGAGTCGAGAAGTAAAGAGAGCAAATTTTTTTCAAGATAAGGTGTAAATAAGTGTACGGAAGTGAAAAATATAAGAGGGACAAAGGGGATACAGAGGATGCTACTGTTGAAGAGGCTTAATAAGGAGACGAAGAAAGAAAAACAATTGATGTCAACAGAATGAAACGAATGAACGAACAAATGGATAGATGTGAGTGTATATAAACGAGCGTAATTCAATGGACAAAGGAGATATATATCTTGGTGATGTAGTGGATTTGAAAGACAGATCATCATCAGTGTCTCCCAGAAACTTCGTATATGCCTGGTGTAGATTATGTGATGCGTTTTCAGGTATCGCTTCGTTCTTTTGTGGTTACATTTTTTATTTTAGTTCTTTTTTTCATCTTCTCTGTTCTTCTTCGTCTGAATGAAGTGTCATCAGACTCTCCGTAGACGCCTTCTTATCGAGACTAAATGGTAGCGCGATGCCACCCAGCATCGGCCGCTTGCCGATAACGCCAGTCTCATGCTCACCCTTGGTGGACTTTTCGTGCTCTCGCTGCCGGCGCTGGTCTAGAAGGACGTCGACCTGGCTCTTGCCCGAGGGTAGGATGCTGCTCGTAGGACTCTGCTGCAAGGCAGGAGATGGCATGCCAGAAATGATAGACGTAGCGTCAGAATGATCATGGCGCGACGTGATCGATGTCAGGCCAAAGTCACGGGAAGCCTTGCCAGCTTTATCCTTTTCCTTGGTGTTGCTGCTACGACCCCACTTCCAGCGACGCTTCTTCTCCTGCTTCTCTGACGGAGGCGGCGACGTTTGCTTCTCCGCAGTCCCAGCGGGACGCACAGTAAGCTCCCAGGGAATCGCAGGTAGGTCGGATTCATCAGCAACACCTTGGATCTCCTCCCACTTCTTGATATCCTTCGGGGTGCGTTGGTTGGTGGTTTTGCGAGACAGTGTATTGTCAGAGGTCGAGTTGGACATGATAGACTGATTAGCAATAGATGCAGCATCGTGAGCGGGCTTCTCAAAGGATGATGTCGCTATAGGAGATTGTGTTTCCCATGGCAGAGGGCAAATATTGGATTCGTCGGCAACACCCTGGATCTCAGCCCACTTCTTAGAATCTTTGAACTTGCGGGTGGAGGACATGGGAGATGTAGGAGACGATGTCTGATTGTAGAACATTTGCTCACTAATCGACGCAGGTAGTATAGGCGTACCTGCCTGACTTCTCGATATTGGCGTGCCGGACCTAGGAGATGGGAAATTGCTCAGTGTAGTCGGGGAGATGAGCGAGGGCTCAATACTTCGCAACGACAATTGATCATCTTCTCGAATAACTGGAATAGATTCATGGGTATCCCTCCTTTGCATTGAAGGCCTGATTGGTAGCTTGAGATCGAGAATTCTCTGGTTCAGTTCAGTGATAGATGGCCTATGGTCAAGAAGAGGATGTCTGAGCTCTGGCGTAAGCGGGGCGATCTCCGGAAGGATAGGTGCCTTGTTCTCTGAAATCTTCAACTTGGGCTTCGACACGGCAATTGGGAGAGGAATGGGAAGAGGCGGCAGCGCAGCAGAAGGTGGTCCAGAAGAAGGTAAGCGAGGCAGACTACTAGTGGGGGCAGGTCTTTGTTGAGGAATCGGCGGGAGTGCATTAGTGGGAGGACCAACTGAAGGAGGCGGCGATAGGGGCGCAGGACCGGAAAGAGGAGCGGACTTAGGAACTGGCGGTAAAGCGCTAGTAGGCGGCCCTGAGGGCAATGCAGGCAGTGCACCTGTTGGAGGGGCGGATACAGGTCCCAGAGGCACCTGGAATCTTTTGTCAATGATCACCTTCTTATCGGAGCCCTGTCTCTTTGGCTGGTACGGAACCGGTGGAAGAGTCTTTTTCGGCTGTCCTCTCAAAGATGGGCTCTTGGAGATCAGCGATGGAGTGGGCGACGGCACTGAAGCTGGCGTAGGAGTAGAAGGCTTCTCTACAGGAATGCCTGGAAGAGCATAGGTACCCCAGAGTTCCATTTCCAGTGGTGTCAACGATACGATGCGCGGTGGGGAGTCTGAGATTTTGGGGGAGTCTCTAGGCGAATTGTCTGCATCTGAAGTAAGCGTGAAGGACGGAATAGACTCTGGACCCTTAGGCCTTGAAGGCACGCGTCTGCTAGGCGGTGGCCCACGAAGCGGAGGGGCTGGGAGATTCTTCTTTGGTGGTGTATAGTTTGGCGCTGCATAACCTTCCCAGACATCATTCTCTATAATCGATAGGTTTCTGCGCTTCGTCACCTCAAGCTTGACTTCTTCGGCAGCAGCTCTAGGTACTGGTACAGTGGGATCATGTGCTTCCCATGGCATAAGATCGTAGTTCGTAAGCGCCTTACCACCGGTAACATTCGATGATATTAATTTCTCGGCCTTGGGGGCTGGTGTAACGGCAGTTTCCCATGGCATTAACGAGGTGGTATCTTGGTTGATCTCTTCGTCTTCCGGAATGACAACCTGGCGAGTCTCGCCGAACTTCTCGACTTTGCCTAAAGACGACCCAGAAGTATCGGTAGAGAAGCGACTAGATCTTGTTGACGAAAGGATAGATCCTACCTCAGCATCCTCGTCGCCAGCTTCTTGCGCCTTCTTTCGCAGGACTCTTTTGCGCTCTCTTTCCAACTCTTTATCAGCCTTGCGTCTCTCCTTCTCCGCGCGCCGAAGCTGCTTCTCTTCTTCTCGGCTAATGCTAGACATAGCGTCGTCGCGAGGCGTATAAGACACAAAAGAGCGCTCCATAAATGAACGTTCAGCAGTTGTATCATGAGAAGGTCTTCTGCGCATCCGCGCCTGGCGCTCTTCTTCTTCTACCTCTTCTTGTTTGCGACGAATCTGCATCACGTGCCCATCCTGCTTGGACGCCCACATGGACCATGCTGGAGGGACGGAGATCTTGGCAAGCTTGGACTTTCGAGGAATAGGATTGAGGAGGTACCGTCCAGCCAGTGCAGACAAGGGAGGACTTTCACCCTCGCCGTGTTTGATAAAACCTCCTCGGATTTCCTCAATAGTCTCGCGCCGAATCTCACGCCTCAAACGAGCAAATCGTTCGTCGTACTTGGCCCGGGTTTCGAGCCACCGTTTAAGTGGCGTTGGCTTAACTTTGCCAATCTGGTCGAAATCAGGCGGGTCACAGAAGGGGAAAAAAGATGCAGGGGATAGTTCATAGATGTCACCATTGGCTGCAACACGTTGGCGGATCATCGAGTTGACGAACGCGGGAAGCGGATCGCCTGCATCGCCTACTCTGCCAATAGGCTTAACACGCTCGAAATCGGCATCGTCAACATCGTTAGTAACGATGGAACTGCCGTCTGCTGAAGTCACAATGCTAGCGAGTTCACAATTATCATGGGAGTATTGGGTATGGGCGCTATCAGGCCGCACGTTGAGGGCCCAAGCACCAAACTGAGCAATGGAACGGAACATGTATTTGGCAGGCTTGGTGAAGCTTAGCGTGGTAGCGACATGACACAGATGATCCCATACTTGCAGTTGCACTTGGGTTGGCGGATACCGAACCAGCTGTGCCAACTGGGCCGAGGTCAAGTAGGGGCCAGCATACTTTTGCGGGTTGGCCAGTTTGTGGGCAACATAGATTTGCTCGTCGCGAAGCAGTTCAGCGCCTCCAGTAATTATCATGACTGGGGGTAGACCACCTAGGGTTGGCTGCATGATGGGACTAACCAACGGATGGGCCAGTAAATGGTTTGGCGCATACATCTAAAGTGGTTGTAGATTTTAAAGTTAGTTTGTAATTCCGCGTGTGTAGACGTCGCACTGCGGTAGTGTCACGCAGGGCTAGAGGTAGATGCGTCGTATTGGTCTCACCTGAACCTGATCTTTGATCAAAACCTCTTCGCCGTCGATGTTGACGGAGAGATGGTGTGGTTGTTGGCTATAACCAGCAGGGTCGCTTTCAGGCGCGGTTTGGTCATCTTTGATACTCTTCGCGTATTCAACACCGTCGTTCTCTCGAGCCTCGTTGCACATTTCAACCCATTCCTCGTATGTTGGCGGTGGCCACGAGCGCGAAGGTTTGTGGTGAAAGCCGTTGGAAGGGACATAATCGAGTGTGGGATCTGAAGATACACTAGGGAAAGAATGTGTAAGGTCTACCCAAGGACTTAATAGAATGGCACCAGAAGGTAGAGGCAGTCCTTGGTTACGGAGTATCACCATCAAACTCAAGATCATGCCACCGCCAGCGGAATCGCCAGCAAAGATGATTTCTGATGGGTCGTAGGCGGAAAGTAGGAACATGTAAGAAGCTAACACATCTTGGAGGCCACAAGGGAAGGGGAACTGAGGTGCCAGGCGAAACTCTGGCGCAAAGACTCTAGCGTTTAGCTTGCGAGCATGGCGTTGGAGCTGGTAGCGATGCTCGTTGACACCCCCAAAGTAGTAAGCACCGCCGTGTAGGTAAAACATGACTCGTCTGGTAGGCATCAAGGAAGCACCGCTGATGCTAGAATCGCGACGGCCCATATCAGCAAGGTTGTCCGCCTTGAGCTCGACCCATTCCGCTTCGAGGGTGCTTCCAGGCAGGCGCCATTGCCACCAGGTGTTTCCACCGACCTGGCGCAGACCTTCTTCGCCCAGCTCGGCTTGTAAATAAACAGCAGCTTTATCGAGAAAGCTGGACGGAACGGTGACATCGTCAACGCGGACCCAGGTTGGATGTGGCACCCATTGGCTAGTGAAAGACTGCAGGTCTTCGACAGCGTGGTTGGAGGCATACTCGAGGAAGCCCCGAACCAGATTCAGGCCTTGGTCATATCGTAAGTGTGAAGTCGGTTTATCGGCATCTTTTTTGTTAATGTACTATACAGCATATATAGTTAGCAGGTTCCTTTGGCTACACATGATGATCACTAAATAGTTACTAGCAGCTAAACAGCATTGAAGGGGTCGTGGTAGAGCACTGTTTCCAGTCAATGCGGCAACGGGAAATTTTTTTTTTTTTTGGCGTTGACAGTTACAGTCTGAGCTTTGACAGCTGGGCGGGAAACAAGCAAGCTTACATGAGAAACAAAAGTACGGATGGCGGTTGGAATTTCCGCTACGGACACTGAAGTTGAGTTCATGGCAGCAGCAGTTGACGCGTGTGAGTGGATATGCTCGAGATGCAGCAGCGGCAATATAGCGATGGCTCTGTGAAGAGCGGGAAAGTGAAAGACAGCCTGAGAGCCACTCACAGCTCACATGAAACCGAAAGTGTCGGTCAGCAAGGCGTGGTAGGTGATCTAACAATGGCGGTAATAGAGACGGCAAGCTCGTGATAAGGTCTGTGGTGAATGGAGAAGAGTATATGAAAACAAAAAGAAGAAGAGGGAGAAGCTGGCCGAGCTATGGTGGAGAAGCCAGACAATGAATCTAGAGGGTCAGACGAACGAACGAAAGTCTACTGTAATTCAGAAGTGCTGCTAACAGCCAGCTTGGCAACAGAACAGTCAGGCAAGTGAGTCTTGAAATAGGGAGGGCAATCAACCCCAGAAACCAGAAGTTTGCAAGTCCAGAAGCGAAGGTCGGATGCTAGCTGTGCCAAAGCCAAGAGGAGTTAGACCTGTACCAGAGCTTCGGGGAATATGGATGTTCGGGGCCCCAACAAATCTAATGGATAATGGAAGAATGAAGGGCGTAAGACTCGTAATGGTGAGTAAGTTGGTGCTGGAAGAGAGTTTGCTGGTAATGAAGAGAAGTAGTGATGTCTGTTGAAGAGAATATGCAAACAGTAGCCGGCAAATATGATATAACTCAAGAAGAAAGAAGAGCACAGCAGAAAGAGGTGGTAATATTATTGCAACAATAAACCGAGAGAAAAAGAGCAGGCCAGACAATAATTATGGAGCGATAGCGACCCAAGAACGAACGTGCCTATACTTGCCTCCGGATCCAGGGACCCCAGGGATCGTGGCAACAACGCTACAGGCCTCTCCAGGCGGCTTTCTCTGAAAATCCTCGCTATACCAAAGATTCCCCAAGATTCCCATAGGCCGGTCCCGACCACACAAGATGATGCAGTCTGTCTCAGCTTGTAATATTGCAGTAGCTCAGCATAAACTTCATTAGCATAGAGATGCAGGCAGCTTGGCGAGATTTCTCAGACACGAGCCGTATCTCCGGGAAAAGCAAGAAGATGCAAAACAAGTGACAATAATGGATTAGAAAAAAAAATGTATACACCAGAGAGCTACTTGATTGTTTTTATGCATTCGCTTCTAGCTGAATCATTCGATGCTACAACAAATGTGACAGACGCTAGAGGAGAAAAAGAAAGCATCGGAGCTACAGTAGGATGAAGGGGTAGTCAGCTTATTCAGTCTTAGTCGACTCCAGACTATCTAGAGCAAGCATCAGTTCTGTCCTGCCCCGTCCATCGACAGGTCGATGTCGTTAAAACGGCATATACTACTGCTTATGGCATGTCTCTCCTGTCCGAGTAGTACTGACTGGCTCCCAAGCTGACGCTCCGCTCGCTGCATGCCGTCTTATCCGCTGTTTGTGCTGTCATACATTGTCAGCAGGCGGAGCCAAGCCATGTACCATTGTACGCACATGTACTAACTAACTAGTATTAGTAACAAACTGCCTATGCCCGATGTGCATATAGGCGTCCAGACAATGCACTTAGACTTCTGGAGTTACTAGTTGTCATAGCTGTTTGCATTAAGCAGCCTCTTGGGAGACGTATTCTACGTCATCCCGCCTTCGAGTCAGGAATCCACCCAACCGATATGCTAGCAGACAAAGCATATATATATATATATATATGCATACTGTCCAGTTGTAGATCATACACTCCAGATGCCCAACTATCAGATACCAGATACCAGATACCAGATACCAGACCTCTCTGCCGCTAATAGTGATAGATATGAAGATATGAAAATATGTAGATGATGCCGGTGCAACATCCGTACCTGAGTTTGGACCCGTCCAAGCAAGCCAGCCAGCCCTGGACAGCAGTGTTGCTTCTATTGGCAGTTTGCTAGCGCTGCTACCACGGCCGGCCACCCTGAGCAGCGTCGCAATGTCGCAGTTACTGCTGCTGCTGCTGCTGCTGCTGCTGCTGCTGCCAGCTAAGTTGATGTGAGCATCAGGAGTTCAAAACGCTGCCTGTCTGTCTTTAGTTTACAGGCCTGGCCACGTAGCCGGGCCGTTTGTGGCTAAACTAGCTCTCAAAATCAACTAGCTTCCGTACAACGTAGCAACACTTACAGCTTATGGAAAAACAAAAAAAAATTAGGAAAAAAAATTGATAAGTAGTAACAAAATCTTTATCATTCTTGAATTCTTGAATTTTCTATTATTCTTACCTGTTTTCCGGCATGTCCTCTATGATGTCTCGTCAAATTAAGGGGACTTTGAAGGAACAGGCTCGCATCCATCATGTGGCATATTATGGACTGCCCGGCCTTCAAGCCCGGCAATCAGTTACATCCTTCTCATGATCTGGTCTCTAGTTTTCATTTTTGTTTCTTAGTACAACGCCAGCCAACTCTGGCAGCACATCTAAGTCATGGCCACAGCCGCGCTAAGCTGTTCCTTAAAGTACGACACTATGAACTTGAACGACTTAGTTCTTGACGCACCATTGTTCGCCTACCTGCGGATGAGCCTCGTCTTTTCTTTTTTTTCCTCTTTTTTATCAATAGCCTCATTCGGTTTCTAGAGTCTTTTCTTTTTCCTTCGCAAACCAGAAATAAAGACCCATATCTCTGCAATCTAAACAGGCTTCTCGCGGTAGTGATTGTCTCGACTGGGTATACCAATGCAACATCGCGACTTCAACTGGCAAAACGAGAAATAAAGAAAAATAGCCTAGGCAGGTACTGAATGTTTACTATTCTTCTCAGGCGGATTGTCGCGCAAAGACAGGTTCGTTTGCCCAGGGGCTTCGTGTCAACTGCTAAGTCCTTTAGTCCAAGTCCCCATGTTTATTTTTGAGTGTGTACAGAGTTTCAAATACTATATATCGTACGTACGTATCTCTAAGCTGTGCGTTGCGCAACAAAAAATTTTAAGCCAAGCTACTCCCGTTCAGGAAACATAACTACCGGTTGATCTTCGGTATGGGTCTATTTTTCAACCCCTGGCCAATGTTCATAGATGGGTCATCTGTAATAAGAGAAGAAAAAGATAGAAGTATATCTATCTCCACCTTTTTCCCTATCCTTGCTGATTATAGATGCATTTTTTAACAGAAAAAAAAATGTCCACCATACAAAAAAAAAAAAAATATCGTCGCAGCATCTTGCCCGCTTAAGGCCCCCCTCCAAAACTATACTACCCATAATCTATATCACGTATTCGACTGCTGCTTACAGAACTTCCCACCAATCCTTGCTCAAGACCTGGTTTCTGAACGAGCTGAGCTGCCCACCGTTGTTCTTAATTTGCTTTACTGTGACTCTAAAAGATTTCTCCCTGGTAAACTCGAGATAAGAGCTTGTCAGTTCTTTTGGTACAACTCTTGGTTCCCGGCAGTAGTTGGTTGGTCTCGCCTTTTTTTTCTATCTTGGTTTTTGTTCTCCCTATATCATTGAATCATCTAGCTAGAGCGTTTTCTGTTCGTCATCTCAGTCATGGCAACTGAACTTCCTCCCGCCCGTACGTGATCTCTCTTTCTATTCTTTCTATTCCAAAGTCAAGCTCTATTTCTCATCCACTTCCATTACCTTGGTCAAGTTCTCTTGTGCCGTTGTGCCCCCTCTAATACCATGTCAAATCATATCGACAGACTGTATATCCTAGCCCATGTCCCTATGCCATATCATCATCTCATCACCACATGCCTTGCATGCTTTCTTCCCTCTTCATCAACCCAAATGCACCACCGTATCCAGGATATCGAATGAGATGAGTTCTCGGCAACCTAGGCCCCCTTATGATCTCCTTCAACTCTACCCCAGCAACTACAACAACCCGCACAAAGATTTGTCGATCATATCCCATCCCATTGTTACTTACGTAAATTACATACCTTGAACACTTGTCGTTCTATTTTATGCCATGATACTTCATGTTCATGCTACGCATAAGACATGACCTGCCACACACAGCCACGCTAACATCTGACTATCGGTTTGCGTTTTTTTCCCCCGTAAACAGAAACTCGGCAAAATGCATTTGAACAGGCCGTTGCCATGTCTTTACATCTCTGGCCCGCGCTCAGCCTTGCGGTTGAGAACAACTGGGGCGGCCCCGACTCCTCCGACAAGCGTGACTGGTTTGCCGGCGTCATCGCCGACCTGTTCCCCGTAATCACAGACGCCGCTCCTGCTCCCGCCACTAACACCGCTGCTTCTTCTACTGCCAGCACTGATACCACTTCTGGTCCGGAACAGATCGAAGATGTCGAGACCATGATTCTGCAAATCATGGTCGACGAGTTCGAGGTTGCTGTCGACGATGATTCGGCCCATGACCTAGCGCGCCAAATTGTTAACCTACGCCAACAGTGCAACTTGGGCGAGTTCACAGAGGCTAATGCCCTATCTGAGCGGTTCCGCAATAAGAAGAGTGGCTCCTCAAGCGCTGTTTACAAGAAGGTTGAAGATCAGGATCAGGACACGGACTGGGAGAGTGATGATGATGAGGATGATAGCGACGATGATGTTGATATGGATGAGGCTCCGGCTCTCGTCCGCGCTCCCCGTGAAAAGGTAGAACCTCAAGTTGACGTTGACGGATTTACTACTGTTGTCAGCAAAAAGCGTGGAGGTCGGTCTTAGACCTGAGTTCAGTAAATATCCCCTTCCCCTCAAAAAAAAACATCGTAAAATCAAGCTACAAATATGTGTTTGTGTCCTCAAAATTTCACTAATGTTGAATATATAACCCTAATTATTTATATATGTACTAGTCCCACTCATTAATCTAATTAGCTAGTTACACTTAAACAAACAATACTTGTACTTAGTCATGCCTATTCGGTTTCATCCTACAAGGTAAACGAATAAGACCATAATGCTGATTGGTGATATACCCCAACACTAGGGTTGTGCAATTTGACTCGTTAGGCTTGATTAACCCTATTCAAATAGCTAACCGCGAGCCAGACTCGCCGGCGGAACATACGCTCACATTGAGGGATGGACCAACAGCCAGATGAAGAAAAGAGATCTTAAGCAAAAGCTGTTAGATTAGTATAGAAAGCACACACACACACACACACACACACACTGGAAAAATATCGTCAATCACATCGGAATTCAACTATATGATTGACTAAAAGATTGTCTTAACCTTTTCTTTTACTTTCCAATTATCCACTGAAGAATGTGCGTTGCTGCTCCCTACTTTTACACAAAGTTCGACCAAACCAGATAGACAAATGGAATTGAAAATAATGTTTCTAAGAATTGGCCTTGACAGGCCCCCTAAATCCGGGTGCCGGATCATTTGTCCTGATCTGGACCTGGACCAAGGCGTATTGCTACGTATGAGCGATTAGTTACAAGGGTCAAGATTATTGTTGGTTTCATGGTCATGATAGCCACGCTTTCCTACCTTTCTCATTCTAGTACTAAGTGATGGATAATTGTACACTCAATTTGTATAAAGGCATGCCTCTTTGTTTCCTAAGTATCTTTTGGTTCTCTTGGTTGATATTTGTCAAACATCTTTAAGATGGCCCGGAAAAAGAGAGATGGAGAAAACAGACAAGGTCCTTCTTGACTTGTACCTTAACCTGAGTGATATGACCTACCTAGTCAACCGTGCTTGTGGTTGCAGTAGTATCTGTAAGTTGGCCTTCCCCCTCCTCATTCCTCTGTCATCCTAGGACCTTGTCTTATAAAACCCTTAACGAGCTTTGCCAAAGCTTAGACCTTTGGATAATTAGTAAAAGTTAAAAAGAATGAGGGCTATTGAGATTTTGTAAATTGCCTGCCTAAGTGAAGTGATACTTTCCTGCCATTCTCATGTTGTGCGCTTGCAGAAAGTTACGAGGAAAACTTAAAACTTGTGACATATGTTAGCAACCCATATTCTGCGACGAATAATAAAAGCGAATGATCATTATTAGGCTTCAGTCGTTGTATAAAATCTATATAGATATGAAAGCCTCCCTGGAATATATGATTGGAATAAGATAAGAACACAAGGAGATGGGTTTGATCCCTCAAGACGCCACCGTTGCTAAAATTTTCATCTTTTGATTAGCAAAAAGGGAAACATTGAACAGGTTCAAGGAAATAAACATAAGAGAACGGCAAAACCCAAGGAAACAGGGCAGGGTTGCCCCCCAAAATCTAGAGAACAAACAGCTTGTCTAAGCGTGCCGAGATATATCCATGGACTTAGAGATAAATTTCATGGCTAAATAAGAAATAAATGATTTATATAGATAAAAAGGTCTCTCAAGGCACTTCTGTTTGCTCGCTGGGATGAAATGGTGATGTGCTTCTTTATTGTCAGATGCTATAGCCAGTTATGGGCGCGTGCGTGTTAATGAAGGGTTTTTGTTATATAAATTTTCCTGTCCCGCCCTTATGTGTTCAGTGATTTGTTATTTTTAGTACACAATACAGGATAGAGAATATAATCTTGGTATCTGGTCCATTTATACAGATATGAGTTGCGATGGAGATCTGTTCATCTATATTTAAAGATGATATTTAAAAGATTATACGTCGTTCTCGTCTAGTTATAGTCCTAATAACCGATATTTGATATCTTCCCGGGCCGAAATCCCTCCATACCTTCTTGTTTGGTGTTCCAAGTCTTTCCACATGAAGAAACATGAACATGCACAAGAAGAGAAAAAAAAGAACTATGTACTAGTATACATTCCTTAGAACGTTGGTTTGGAATCGGAATAACCATATTCCGGCCCTGGCGAAAACGGGTTTGCCTATGTTTAGGCCACTTGAGTTTTGTTTCTATCTTCTACAGAATCAGACAGTTTTGCTTTGAATAAGTTATCTCAAATATTGGTTTGATTATTCCTCTCTTAGTGAAGGCAACACGTCAGACACTCAGATAAGCTAGTTACGGCAACGCATCTATTGGACTAGGAACCGCCAGTAACAATCACTAGTATGTACTATTAGTAATACTAACAATTATATTGTAACTGTCACCTATTAGTATATATATATATATAAATCTTTTAAACTTGAAGGCTTCGGAAACCTATTATCACATAGAAGAGGGTTGCGCGTATCTAACGTAGGATCGGCTACTAGTGCTACTAGAGTAGTAACACTACGAGTTGCCATGCTCTACTTAAAGAGCAAAATGATACAATGAGATAACGATAGCACACATCTAGAAATGATTGTAAAGCTTTTAGCCTTCGGAAAGTCCGTACCCATTGTTGCTACTACCTGGTTCGAAAATAGAAAAGAGAAAAAGAAATAAGAAAACAAAAACTGGGGTTGGTTCAGAGGTGGGATATTATTGTTATCGTGGCGATGATATGTTATCGAATGTTAAAGTTTTTTTTTTTGGTTGGTTTATCACTTACTTCATTTACGACTCAACTTCCTTATTCCCAGTCCTCCTCCTCCGAAGACTCCTCATCGCCTCCTTCACTCAAACTGTCCTCCTTGGATGCCTTGCTAGGCGCCTGACTGGTCACGCCTGACGCAGCTCCCACCACATCGTAGCTGGTATCACTGTCGCCCTCGTTCGACTTGCGGCCTTCCATCGCCTTCTTAGCAGCGGCGGGCTGAATTGTGCGTGATGAGCCTGCAGAAACAGGACGCTTCGGCTCGACTGTCTTCTTAGTCTTCACCACCTCAGAACCATCGGTGTCTGAATCAGAATCTTCCGAGGACGAATCAGACTCTGTCTCCTTCTTACTATAGGTCTCCTTCTTGTTCTTGCTGACTTCCTCGTCAGAGCTGGAGTTGTCGGCTTCGTCCTCAGAGTCATCATCCCAAGCGTCAACCTCGTCGTTGGTAGCAGCGGCTAAAATACGAAACAAAATATGGTTAACTATGGCTCGTGCATTATGTTCATTATCATGGTACAAGGGTTGGGACAAAGTATAATGGATAAAAGGGCGATCTCCACCACAATATCGACCGGGGATGTTGGAGAGGCAATAAAATATCATATGGACGGGGGCGAAGGTGGAGGGGGAGGGGGGATGGGTGTAATCACACTGAATTCATGATCTAGAGACTTACCCTTCAGTAGTTCCTTGCGGCGGTTCTCAGCAGTTTCAATACTGTGTCTTAGGAAATAGTAGCGGCACCAGAACTCAGAGTACGACACCTTCTCTGGCACAATCTTTTCCATAGTGGAGCGCAGCTCCGCGTACTCATTCAAGTCGCTAGCAATGTCATCCGTCTTAACTTCGACATTGAACTTGCCTTGCCACAGCGCGAACTGCTCACTTTGCTCCGGCGCCTGGAGAAGCGTATCTGGGTTGGTATGTAGAACGTGCAACTGCGCCTCAAACCTTGTCGAGTGAATCACCCGTTTACCCTGGGCATCTTTGGACTCAAAGAGTACCGTACCGCTTCCACTCTGATTGTTGGTATTATTATCAGAGGCTCCACGGCTGCCATTGTTGCCGGTGGGCGCCGCAACCGTGATGGCGTCCTTGAGAAAATCGCGAACGTTGGATCCGAACTGTAGCAGAGCGGCATCGGCGGCATCTTCCGCGCGTTGGATATCCTTGATGCGCTTGGTGGCTTCAAGCTTCAGACGCGAGAGAAGGTCGCTTTCCTTGTCAACGCCGCTGCCGTCAAGACTCTTGCTCTTTGAGCCACTTGCGGTAGGTGTTGGCGATTCATCATGGGCTGTAGCCGAGGAGGAGTCTGCTGGGTTGACTAGAGAGATTGAGCGCGTGTGGTTGATCAAGGTTTCAAGACCGCGGGAGGCTTCGCCACCAGCGGCGGTCAGCTCCTTTTGCGCCGTTTGATATACGCTCTCACCCTAACAATTTTACAGTAGCGTATTAGCGTTGAACCAGTACGTCGATAGTGCAAACTTTGGAGGTATAGAAGTCTTAGCAAGCGAGCGAGGACACACACATGACAGCACAAGCTGCTAGAAAAGACCAACTAGAAGCCACCAATAGCGTAAACAAGTTCGTTTCTCTCGCTATCTTCTGGACTCACTCACCTGCTTCACCACGTTGCCGAAAAAGCCACCAATCTTAGATCCCCAGGCACTTGACGAAATCGCCTTGTACGCCTCCTGGATATCCGAGTTCAGCGAAGCTTGCGCCTCGTTCTGGGCGGCAGTAGTGTTCTCGTTCTTGTCATCTGCTGACTCGCCCTTGTTGTAGATGTCCTCCTGGATGTGATCGTAAGCGACATCCATGTTGGTTGATTGTCTCTTGCGGATCCTGCTTTAGTTCTGTTTTTTTTTTTTTTTTCAAGAAGGCAGAACTAAACCAGAGCTGTTATGATATGACTGGGTCGGGACTAATGATGTAATTGCAGCGCGATATTACAGAAAGATAAGACTTGATATTCCAAAATGACGATGCGCCGACTGCTAACAAGTCAACACAAACTAGCTAGGGTATGTGTCTGTAGGTAAAGCAAAGCGTATGGGAAGCTACCCGTGCTGAAAGTAGATATAGACAGGAGAGCTTTCGTTATCGAGGTCGAGGTTGATGTATCGCCCAGCAATACAGAAGAGCAAAGCCGAGTTTCGCTACTAGGTATAGAGCAAGCTCGGGTACTACAGATAAATTGGGTCGTCGGGCACTCTAGGTTGTCACCGACAAACTTTCACAGCAGGTTGATGCGGTACTGTTGTGCTTATTACTGAAGAATATTCTGCTGGTAGTAGGTTCCCAATTGCGGTCGAGGCAGTCGTCGTTTTTCTGTCGTAAATTAATAGCAAACAAAACGTGGGCTAAGATGACGGGTTTTGAGGGGTAGAGAATATTGGTTAAAAAAGTGATGGAGGTATAGATGGTTGGTGTAAGAAGTTAGTGACTACTGTGTCGTCCTGGATAAAGACAGCCAGTAAAACGAAGGGAAATGAAGGCAAGCTTAGCTAACTAGTCATTTGATTAGAGCAAATAGCAAAGAAAGGCAATCGCAGACAAAGCAGCACGAGGTCAAGTCCATTTGGTACTTGAAATGGGTGAAAGAGGGGTGCCCCTGTCTGATTGCAAACAGAGCATAAGAAAGCATGCGCAATACAGCCCAAGACACAGCACTGAAACTACCTGATTGCGGCGTTAAGTGGAGGGTACTAATATAGTGTCTCTTAATTAAGGTTACGACACTGTATGCATATAAATTAGGGTTATAATACTAAATAATACTAACAGTGTTGCGGAGACATTTGTTTAATTTCTATTTACATTATAACTATTGTATAGTTTAGAGTACACGTAAGTATATACTTTAACGGCTTATTTGAAGACCATAGCAAAGCTATCTTTGACTGATAGACTAATAGAGTAGCTACATTTAAGGCGAATGAAATCATGATCATGATCAACGCAAATAGTACTATTATAGTACGACAAAGGCTATAGGAATAAAGTAGTATATAATAGATAAGTAATAAAATTTGAACCCTGATATGATGAAAACGTTATGTGACGTTGGTATAGATAGATCTGTGGTTCGCCTAGCATGAATAATCGAACCGAACTCTGCATATAAGAGCAATATGAAAAAGCGACGAGGTGACAAAGACGAGATATGATGAAGAGAAATTAAAACTGACTCTTGAAAGAAAGCTACTCAATATTTGTGACAATTATAACCATTATAAAGGTGATGGCAATAGAAGTATAATGTTCTGTTGTACAAAGTGAGGAGGTGGTTTATCCATGCCGGATTCATAAAGGGCATTAAACAGCAGCAATGCCAAGTTGCCTGCTAGAAAGATGAAAGATGAGCTCATACGAAGAGCGAAGGAAAAAAAAAGAAAGAGCTATAGCGATACAAACTATCAACGTGAATGATATAGTTCTCTTATGTAGAAGGGAAAGAGATATCAAGTGCCAAATTCCAAGAAAGCCACGCTTGTCTTATGCATTACAGTATAAGACAAACAGGTAGCATGATACGTCAGTGCAATTGATAAGGTCGTTAAGTTATAAGTAGCAGGAGTAGGTTGAGAGCAACACTCCAGGCTCCATAAAAACTGATTTTACTGACTTGACTTGATAGCGTTGTTGACACTGGCATTATTAGAGGTATTGGCAGCTTCGGCGGCTTTAGCAGCAACAGCATTGGTGATACCAGTGCGGAGGCTGTCGGCACATTTGACGCCCAGGTACTTATCCACAATTGTGTTGAAGTCGGCCTGCTTAACCATGGGGCCCTTTCCAGAGCATGTTGCCTTTTTCTGTAGTTCATTGCAGAGCGCATCAAGATCAAACTCGCCAGCCTGGACCTTGGAGCATTTTTGAAGTTTATCCCTATTTAAACTGTTAGTTTAAAAATGCACGTTTAGTAGGCAAAAAGTGAGCCATTTGTATGTCGCAGACGGCGGTGCGTGTGTTGCAGGTTCTTGTTGATGCCATACCATAGTTGATTACAAGGAAGTCTGTTGTCATCGACGTTGAAACCAGATGTGTCTTTGTCATTTTGCGCATCAATCTGCTGAATCAAACTGCTTGACTTGGTACCGAAGGGCTCAATAGCCAGAGGAGTATCGTAAGGCATTAAGTATTCAGAATTGAAAAGTGCAGTCTCATCTGGGTTCATGGTAAGGATATTCTCTTGCGGCTCTCGGTAGTTACCAAAGAGCTGAGGATCGAATTGGACATTGCTGCTGCGGTTCAGCCAGCTCATATCCATGTTGAAACCACTGAAGTCTTCCAAACCTAAGACTTCATAGATGTTAGCATGTGATTCATGAAAGGACGAGGCCCGTCTCTCGTTCCGAGAATCGTAATTAGGGTCTCTCCATGAGAGTTATTGATCATACCTGGAGCAGACATGATAAAGGGGGAGGATTTCTCCTCTCCAATTGTCGCCAGAGAATCGACTGGCTTGTTAAGGCTCTGTGGAGACTGATTGAATGGCTCAGGTGATGTGCCACACGATGAGCTGGTGCCAGGATTCGAGTTTGAAGAGACAGAGGGCGAGCTTGTGGCACCATATCCAATACCAGTAGACGAGTTGCCGATCGAGTCTTTCTTGGCGACATGAGATTGACTCGACAGGTCAACATTGAAGATGTTAGAGAACTGTGCCATCTCTGAGTTTGTGGAATTGGAGCCTATGCCAAAGGAGTGCGTTTTCTCAGTGTGGGGTGATGTAGAATTTGACTGTTGCCTTGGCTGCTTTTGTTGCTGCTGTGATGATTGTTGTTGCTGCCGAGGTTGTTGGGTTGAACTAGACGAGAAACTAGAGCTAGAAGATGCATGAGGAGGACCAGGAAGTGAACCAAACTTGGGAAACTCGAACTGGAAACTGATATCAGATATGTTGTTAATGGCTGCAGAGCCAAAGCCACGGGGTCTCTCTTCAAAAGAGCTACCGCTGCCATTTATGTTATGGATAGCTTTCTTGTAATGGCTGAGCTCCTGCTTGAGCTGTTCTATCTGCAATCGTAGGGCAGTATTCTCTGTGCTGGCATCATTGGATGCCTTCTGTAGTTCTTCGACCTTGATCTCAAGATCTTGAACATGTTTTTCTTTGCGTTCGCGGAATGCTCGTTGGGCGGCTCTGTTCTGGGCCTTCCGCTTCTATTGGGTGGCAAGTTACATTGTTAGTATGGGAGGACATTTGATGCTGCAAGTATCAAGGAAGGGAAACGTACTGTCGTTGGCTCCTCAGTAAGAGGCTTGCGACCAGGCTTCTTGGCGACCTTTTCTGGCTTCTTGTTCTCACGCTTCTTGCTGGACGTGACGTTTTCTTCGGCAATGTCATCTGGAAGCGAGCGCTTTTCAGTGCTTTCACCTTTTTCTTTGGTGGGACTTGAAGTGCTAGAGTCGCCGTCAGACATAGCAGAGATCAGTGAGGTATCGCCAATCAGACTCTCGTCGTTGAAGTCGAAATCAAAGTTTGGATCGGAGGGGTTGAAATCATAGTCATAAGGGAAGATGGGGTTTGCGGAGGCGGAAGAAGCTGCTGGTTGGGACGAAGTGACAGCTAAAGGGTTGGCGACGTTGAGAGCGTTCAAGAGGACGTTTTGTTGCTCGGCGTTTAAAATGAAATTATGCGAACCAACATCCGATACATCCTGTGACTTTTTCTGGGACGTCATTGTGAGTATGATGAGATCGTGATAATCTTGTATTGGGTTTGGAAGGTGAGAAGCAAGTTTGATAGATCAGACCAGCCAAAAAGAAGAAGTATGACGTATTGCGAGGGCGGCAGTCAAGCCGATGATGTGATATGCGAAATCGTCTATCAGATAGACACCGCAGGGACTAGATGGAATTGATACAAAGTACGGAATTCAGTCCCCTGAGAAGGGATACGGGCAAAATGAGCAAGTAAAGTTGTGATGGCTAGCAAAATGCGAAGGATGGCTAAGCGTGATTGTTTTCACGTAAAAGTGGTTGAGATGTTAAAGAAGAAAAAAAGCAGATGAGGCCTTAGTAGGGGCAAAGTTATTCTTGTTTCTGGACTAGCTAGAAAACCTAATTGGTTGACGTTCCAGGCAGGTAGCAACAAGCCGTACAGGAGGTAGACAGATGGACTAGGAAGGCGAAAGAACATATGTCGACGGATGGATGGCTTGCCTAGCTGACTGACAGATACACTTGATAGAAGACAGACTTAGGAACGGAGGAGGTCCGCTTCGGAATATAGAGACTAAGCCTGCGTTTAGACGTCTGAGAGCGGCTTACTTGTAAGCAGGCGCTTTGCAAATTGATGATAGAAGGGGGCGTACTATGTAAGGTCGGCGAGTAAAGGCAAGTTGCTCCGTAGAAGC
The DNA here is from genome assembly GCA_001640655.1 of Endoconidiophora laricicola. Classification (NCBI taxonomy): domain Eukaryota; kingdom Fungi; phylum Ascomycota; class Sordariomycetes; order Microascales; family Ceratocystidaceae; genus Endoconidiophora; species Endoconidiophora laricicola. The sequence continues at coordinate 31,303 of LXGT01000052.1, forward strand.
GTTCTCTATATGCTAGCAAAGGGTGTTGGAAATTATGGAACTTATGCAGGTTGTCAGACTCGGTCTATCGCAACCAAGTATGAACTGACAGGCGGGTGCAAAAGATGCTAGTAGCTGTTACTATTTAGACTAACGAGGGGGCAGAGACAACAGATACGGGTGCTAGTTTATGTTTGAGCAAGAACTGAAAAGGCACTTGGCTGGCAATCGAAAGATATGTAAAGTCCAGTACTTGCTGAAGTTAACAGTGTCTCAGGTTCCAGCGGTTTTCATGCTTTTGCGCAGAAATTAAAGCATCTATCTAGTGTTGTTCGTCATGTTATTCCACAGCTTAGCAGGTCGGGGGAGGGGGGGCCAAGCAAGCAGGCTCTGTCTAGACACTGGCTGCTGATTGGCTGCGTGGTGGAGAAAAGTGGAACGGAAGTATTTATCAATTTGTCAGCAGAAGATGCAATTCGGAGTTTGCGGGGGAGGGGGGGGGTTGATATCTGTGGTTTGAAATCCACTAATTTTTTGTACACCAGTAGTCAAATTATTATGGTCCTAGCAAAAAAAAAAAGGACTTGTTTTTTGCCCCGAATAGGAACCGCACGGCATAATTCCTTGTGGACAGGGTTTGTGTGCTCCAATATAGAACTATCTAGAACCAATAGAACTGCTGCTCTCCTGTATACTTGCTCGAGCTGTCTGGGCTGATCAGAAAGCTTGCATTAGGTACAGAAACTTGCGGATCGCACTACAAACTTAAGCTGGCTCGGCGTTTATTCACAAAAGGTTTTCTCTGGCTATATATTTTGAGTAGTTTTTGTATGACCTGTTAGTCTAGTTTAGGAGCGGACTCTTACCTCCATCTCTGTAAATAAATAAGCCGGGCTTACGTGAGTACAGCGACGTGCATATTGCAGTCATCGGCCCCTTTCATATCATTGCCTTTCACCGTACAAATCTTGCTCTACCTAGGATAGCTAGCATTACATAGTATGCACATGCGAACCGCGGACTATGCCCCCCTCAATTTTGTGGAGATAAGTCCCGGCGTTTAAGCGGTTATAGCTTTCTGTCTATCTATCTTACAGGGACGATCTATCCCGCTTTTAACACGGATAGAACTTGTATAGCCGTCAGTACTATTGGTACTACTGTAATATAAGTATATAGGATAAATGTAAGAATGAAACCGCAGTTCTACAACGCCGCTTCGAATAACCGGTGAAGCTGCTCTTTCTCAGCCTCCAAATCTTGCTGCAAGCCTGGCGCTAGCTTCAACACTCTGCCTTGAGGCAACGTTCCCTCGACCAAGCCATCAATATCTCCGCTGCCAAATCCGAGGGCCTTGAGACCTAATGGCTGGTCACCTAGTACATCGAGAAACTTACGAATCGCTTCGCCCAAGACCTCACCGGCATTGGCTCGGCGTACATTGCTGACATCTACGCCAAAGGCTTCGGCTGCCTGCAGATGACGTTCTGGGTTCGACGGTCCTGTGAAGCGGAACACGGCCGGAGCTGTCACGGCAACTGACACGCCGTGGGGGATGATGGGCTGCGGCACATCATAGCCCGCATGTCTGTACTCAGACGGGTTTTGGCTGGCAATGGGATAAGACATTCCTACGTATACAATTAGTATTATGTGACGCGTAGGCTGCAAACTAGGATGAAGATCACTTCTAGGTCATCCCCGTTTGCATTGTTCTAGAACAAACAAACCGGTAGACCAAGGAATAAAGTAGTTGACTCACCGTGACACAAATGTACACCTGCGTTTCCAAACCCAATGCCGGCTAGGGTAGCCGCTAACAGCATCTCTCTCTGGGCCTCATAGTCTTCGGGATCCTTGACGGCGCGAGGCAGATACTTGACCGTTTGCCTCAGTGCATGTAGACTAAATACATCACTGATAGGATTTGCGCCCTGATACGCTGGCCGCAGCAGCGGATTCTCTGGGCGTGGCGTGCGCTCGTTGTAAGGGATAGCTGTCCACGATTCTAGGGAATGACACAGCACATCTAAGCCGGAGCTGGCCTTAACGGCTGACGGCATGGACCGTGTATTGAGCGGGTCAACAAGGCCAATTGTCGGCTTGAGATTGCGGTGTGCGATGCCAGTCTTAGCTCGCTTGGCTACTAGATCAAAGATGGCTGTGCCAGTGGTTTCACTGCCAGTGCCAGCAGTAGTTGGCACGGCTATCAACGGCTTTAGCGGTCGGTCAATCGGGCGACCGGCACCAAGCGGAGCTGCGATAAAGTCAGTGAAGGGCGCATCAGCGTAAACAGAGTAGAGGTTCATGATCTTGGCGGTGTCAATCACTGAGCCGCCACCAACAGCAACGAAGACATCAGCTTTGAACTTCCGCGCCCACTCAATAGCTTCTTTGACTCTATTTAAGCAACGTATTAGTAACTTTTCTTCTAAAAAGGACTGGCTGTATAACACAAACTCACGAGTAATCCTTCGGCTCGATCTTAACCTTGTTGAACACTGTGTACTTAATGCCCGTTCTCTCTAAGCTTTCTCTGACCTGCTGCATGGGAAGCAGTGTATCGACGGTTGCATCGGTGACGACACACACGTTCTTAGCCTTGAGGTTCTGTAGATCCATGCCAACCTCGCGCGTGACGCCTTCACCAAAGCGAATTGCCGACGCGGCCATTTCAAAGGCATACTCTTTTGCTGCTGAAGGCGATGTGGCGTGGCTGCGACCGCCCGCGAGCCGAGACGATGCGGCGCCATGCTGCAGATGATAGCCTAGATTAGAGTGGCACGGGCAGTTGGGCGGATGTGAAAACTGGATTGTCCGTAGCATGGAGAGGGCCTTGGTGGCCGCCTATAGTAGCCAGTTCACGCCGTGTTAGTGAGATTGTTTGGGGTGATTGACTGGGTAGGAGGAGTCTTACGTTGTGCGAACTTCTGACAAGCACCATAGCTACAAAGAAGACAATGTTATGTTGCTATAAGATATGGATAGAACAGAACCTGAGATAAACTTTCAGTCTGTATTATGAAAGGGACTTACTAAATGAGGAACAATGGTAGACGTGTCTATAAGTACATATTATGAACTACGATACAACCACTTCTCCAAGTTGTGGGGCTGATATGACGCTGTTGCAAGACCGGCACAGAATGCCACTATCCTGCCTTTGTCGTTGATATGCGGCTCGCATTGCCGAGGATGAAGTTACGACACTAAAAGAAATCCCCTTTGCCCACGATGGCCAAGTGCTTCCTCCTGTACCGGCTGCGCATATGTAGCATTGGAACTACCATTGTGACGTCTTGGCCTTTATTCTCGTTAATGAAGTGCCTTTTCACTAGCACTAGCACCAAGTAGCATTAATATCATACGTGGTTATGCAGTGTTTAGTAGCGAATGAATATTGATGCACGCAGCAAGGTCAGCTGCCGTTTGGCCCCTTCCTTCCTACTACGTGGTTGATAGGGCCTAGAATGTGCGCTTGTTTGTTGGAGTTTGAGGTTCCGCTTGCAGCTTTTATTATTCCGGCCCGTGCCCCCAGTTCCGCAGCTTAATACAAACTTGCAATGATGTTTGGGCAGAAATTAAAATCAATATATAGCGAAGGCAAAAGGAAGCATAACGCCGTCGCCTTGAAGATAAATATAGCGCTCGAAGGCTGTTAGATTTACAGATAAGCGGCACTTCTCCGTCATCTCCAATATTAATCGCTGTTAGGCTATTTTCTGTGGGGTAACTCCGCGTATCGGAAACTGGGATGCTACAACTTCAACTTCAAATTGCCATACAAGTATTCTTGATAGTACTATAGTACTAACAATACTGGTAAGTTACTGCACGCCATATTGTGTTCAGCTCGCTTGAGGCTCTGTCAATAGTAGTAGAATATGTTGAGAAAATCCATGTAATTTAACCCGTTCCGTTTTTGTGCGCCGAATATTCTATGTAAAACAATAAGCAGATACCCCTTAGCGCCTTCAGTCTCCATTTTACGACATACCAACGCAACTTGTGGTCCTTGATAGCAGATATATTCACATAAAGTCATTCTCCAGGTCGGTGTTGCCATTGGAGTTCAAGTTCATCGCAGCCATGCCCTTGTCTACGTCGTGGTGTCTAGCCGGTGTCTTGCCCTTGGTTTTTTTGCGAACTTCAACGTTGATCTCGCCTTCAATGCCGTCAACTCTGATTCTATGGGTCTCTGGGCCACCCTGGGGCACCGCTGATCCACTGCTACTCGCTCCGCCTCCGTTAACATTGCCGTTGACCTGTCCATTCTGTCCTGTCATGAGTGGAGGCGCCATACTTATTAACTCCCGAAAAAAATTGTTAGCTGCCTCACAGCCGTCGAGCAGCCACTTCAGACAAACCGTGACCCGCTCTTTGGCGAATGGATTATAATCATCGTAAGCACAGCTGTTGAGCAGAGGTACGATGCCGTTGTTGCGCACAATCTGTTGTTGGACAATGGCATTCCCGGGGCTGTTGCATCCTAGTGGTGGTTGGAGCAGATGTGCCATGATAGTAAATATCTGTGCTTTTAGCCCACACCAAGGGAACTTATACGCTGGCTCCTGCGAAAGCGAGTGCGGCGTATTACTGTCAGGGTACGGGCGGTCAACGGCTGGCGTTGTTTCAGGAGCTCTATCTCTATTTGGGAGAGAAACAAGTGGCTTCTTCGCAACCGCAGAATCCAGGCCATTTAGTAGAGAAACCAAGTCGAAGATGGCTTCCCATTCTATCAGGCGCTTGCGAGTTTCAGGAATATCGGAGACAATCATGATTAAATCCAGAAATACTGCAAGGCCATCCTTGGCGCGATCCATATCCCAGAGATCCACTGGAAAGTATGAATGATCCAACTTGTTTTCGCGTACCTGCGTCTGGATGTGCATCAAGGCCAAACACTCAGGCACAACTTCCCAACGGAAGATATGGAAGAGGAAGTGTATCAGGGCAATGTCGTTCTCGAACTCTGCAGATTGTGTGTATCTGCTGTTTTCGGCAACATTTAGGTGGTAATTATCGCTCTTTGTCTTGAAGATCTGATATAACATTCGAAGTAAAACAGTTTGAGCAGGCGACATGATATCTTTGGGAATGCGTAGACTTTGCCACGCATAAGGGACTAGCGCAGTCTTGTGAATAGCATGGATGATATCACTGGTGAGCTTGAAGATCAGAGTGTTCTCTTCCATTTCCCATACAGCAATGAAAACAAGCATCTCACGCAACAAGCTCTTGCCACAATCAAGGGCTAGGAAGATTTTGCACCGCGTCTTCTGCAGCTCGCTAGTATCAATAGTAGGATTACTACCATGCATATCGATCATGCATGACTTGACGATCATGTGCAACGCTTCTATTTGCTTAGGGTCAAGTATGTTAGGTATCTCAGTAAGAATACCCGCCAGGAGACCGTCGTCATCTTCCATGTCGTCCTCGCCATATTCATCTGCAAATTCTGAGCCAACATCTGTTGAACTTTCCACTGAAGCAGTGGCCCGAGAGGGTGCTGGCGTAGGGGGTGTCCGATGTGTGCTAAGGCACCGTTGTAGTCGTGAAGTTTTGCAAGCCTCAATTTGACCCTTGGCGTTATCAATAGTTGTCATGTTCCGTCCAATGCAACGTATAGCTTTGTGTTTGTCATACCAGATATCTATCTCTTCTGATACAACAGGGCTAGCTTTTGGGTCGAAAGAGCGCGACCTATCGTCGGGTCCGCCAGTTCTCTGATAGTTGAGAGACCAGTTACGGTGTAAGTAACTAGATTGGCCAACTAAGCCGCCAATCTCTTCATTAGGGTGGGCTTGGGCATACGAGTAAAGAAGCTGGCGCGACTCCGGGTGTAACTTCGAATGGCCTTCTAGCCATTGACGAACTTGGGCACGTGCAATGTCAACATGGAAATCATCAGGGGTCAACGGGGTGTCAATAGGACAGGAAGACGGCGGGCCAGAAGAAGGATGCGCAAGAGCACCAATGTCATAGTCAAATAGGACATCAAGCCAAAATGACATTTTGTTGCGGTCATGTTTAGTTAGCCAGTTGTGGGCGTGCTGGAGAGACACGACAAGCAATTTCTTGACTATCGTAGGTCAGTAAGGAAGACTGGAGAGAGTATAGGTCGTATTGACTATAGCACATACAAAGATCATTGATTTCGATTAGGTTTGCCTGCGAAATATCATCCAACATTTCTCCATCGCTACCTTTGCTAGCAACATTGATGCAAAGCAATATTATTTGGTATACACTTTGATCGTAGTGCACAGCTGCACATAAGTCCTGAGGGATCTCTGGCTCGACAGTTACAAGCATGTTGCGGGCAATGTGCATCAACTTGATGAGCATCTGAAGGTCATCCTTCAGAGACTTATAGTTGCTGACGATCAACGCATTGCTTTCCTGTGGCGTAATGCGACGGTCAGGGTCCGTAGGTAACGGTGGTGGTCCCAATGAACGGTTGGCAAGCTCTGAGACTGCAGTTCCGAATACCCGCGTCAGAGAAAGCCAGATGCCGACATTCTTCGATAGAATGTTTCTATTCTAGTATCAGTCATGGCTGGTTCTGCAAAGTAGTCATTATTTCAGAAAAGAAGGCATGGCTATGGAACTCGGCCTCACCTCATGATAGCATTGCTGTGTGTTTTTTCCAGCGTGCTGTTCACCATAGATACGACTTTCTCCGTAGTACGGGGTCCCATTGGCGGAAGCTCTATGAAATGACCTTCCAAGCAGGACAAAGCTGCCCCAAAACAGCGCTCTTCGATGGTTTCATCACCAGGGTCTCTTCCGGCAACATCGATGTCGACAACAGCCGCCATCTTGTAAAATGACACAAATGGAATAAGATATCAATAGGCTGGTAGCAGAGTGGTAGAGATGACGAAACTGAAATGAATGAATTTTGTAGTTGTGATAATTCACAAGGCCTATCTTGAGAGCCCTAAATTTCTGATGAAAAGTCTGGGACACTCTCCGTTTATGACATATATTGATTAGTAATATTACTGTATAAACTTCAATTTGGAGGGGAAGCCTCAAAAGCCCCCATATCTAGTCACGTGTAGCCATATACTAGGGCTTATATATTCGCTTGTAACCCTATTTTACGTAGTATCATACCTTTAGTATGATATCTTAATATCTTGATATCTCATTATCACCTCTTTTTGATTTCAAAATGAACACATGCTGACTAAACCCTGATCACCGATAAAATTAGTTAACGTAACTCCAGACTAACAAGCAGAACTTATGTTAAGTGTCAGAGCTGATAAGAATAAGAATAAGAACGTTCTCACCATCACACTACGACACAAAAGACTATGCTAACTAGTATATATATGTATAGAAAGCCGGTTGGCTTACAAATGTACAGTTGCACTGATAAATTAAGAAACGCCTGCCTTAAAGGCCGAAGAGCCCAAAATAACAACACAGTTCTGCTAGTATCGTTCGTTGGACAAGTTGCGTTGCGTTTAAGTTTGGTCGTTGAAGATCTGGCGCCCCACTGTGATGCTGCCCTTTGTTCCAAGGTTTATGATTGGCTGCATGCTTAGAACCTGGCCCCTGACACTAACACGACGGCGCTTCAGCTGGCGCTTGCAGATTGTAGACCACCAATAGCAACACGGTAAGATGCGACGCTAGATGAGAGGTTGTCTCAACGACTGCAGAATTGTACATAGAGACCGCGAAGGAGTGCAGCTTCTGTGACACTGTGGACTAGGTTTCGGTCTTGGTACTGGTTGTGGGAGCAATGGGGAGAGTGATATGCTGGGCGATCTTGGCGTAATAGCGCTGGGCGTATCACCAGACGGGCCTGTTTGGCGGACAGGCTGAGTGTAAACAGGATAAGCATAAGGCAAGAGTGCGTGACTTTGTTACTACATATGTGAATGTCTTTCCCTTTGATGGGTACATGGCTCTTTTTAGTCTCTAAATTTTTCTTCTGTCATAATCGTCTTATTGAAATCAGCCCACTACACCATTGATATTATATACTGCTTGCGTGTTCAAGATTTGATAACAAGCTACCCAGAAGCCTCAGCCACACACGTTCAAACTATTCATATATACTTTCAACAGCTTTCAGGTCATTCATTATGGCGAACGACACGTTCCCATTAGCTGGACAGGACAGCGACGCCGGTAGTGGGACTATCGACGGTACAGCTATTGGTGCCGCTGGTGATTCTTCATCCAACAGCGGTATCTCATCGGGTGGCATGATTGCCATCATTGTCATTGTAGTAGTCGCCACAATCATCGGTGGTAAGTTTGCAAGCTGCATATATCCAGCACAAGTTACAGAGAGCGAGTGTTCTAACATATGTATGCTTTAGTGGCCAGTGCTGCTCTATTCTTCGTGGCTAAGAAGAAGGAATGGAAAATTCGCGAAAGCATTCGCAAATCTGCCCGTAAGGTTGTCAATGCCCTTACTCCACGCCGGTCCGAGTTTCCCAAGTCTATCAACGATGGCAAGCCACTATCATCGCGCAAGTACCACGGCCATAAAAAATTTGATGAGATACCACCAACACCGCGTCTGAGACCAGAAGATCTAGAGAAAGGCCTGGAGCAGGCGCAGGCCAAGAAGAAGGCAATGAAGTGGGGCCGGTAGACGGCAGAGCGAGCTGCACAACATCATCAATACATCTTGGCAAAGGTAGAGACGTAAAGTCGGTAGTCTCTCAACGGGGAGAAGCGTTAGGATGAATCGCGGGCCAGATCAGGTCCGAGTTTGGGTTTTTTTGCATTGTCTAAGCGAAATGGACAAGCCACTGCGTCTTTGGTTTGATGGATTTAACGATTTGACGGGGTTTCTTTCCATCATGGCGTTCGGCGTGGATTTTATTTTTTCTACTTTTTATCTTGATTCATGATTCTTATCAGTCAAGTTTGTATCTATTAATGAATGGTTTGCCTGAAAAGGTAATTTAATGCTGACAGTGTCGGACCCTGTCAGACAGCTGGTTCCCAAACAAAAAGGTACAAAGAGTGCTTTATTTAGAATAACCCTAATATCTACAGGGTTCAAATCATGAGCAACTTCTTGACTTTCTCCCTCTGATTTACTTTAGCCACCGCATCTTGGCTGCCCGTGATATTGAGCATCGTCATGCTGGATTTATTTGGGTAGCTTTGTTTTTCATCCTATCGTTTTCCCCATAGTTCTGGCGATAATTACCAATTTGATTTATGCAAAATTTCAATTGCGCTGCATCTCAGTACTGCCGCCATTGAACTTAAAAGCTAATCCCGTCGCATAACACTGCCATAATCTCAACAAACAATCTCACTCCATCCTGGAATTCGCGATTCTAAATTCTCAGCCTTGCCACCTCCGACGACACTGCGAACTCCATTGCGGCCGAAATATCGTCGGAAGCCATATATCTAATTCCTTCTACCGACCTGCTTCTATAATTGCGATAAACAAGAATATCTCCACACGCGGTCCGGAGAGTCTAGGTAGCTTTGCTACGGCATTCCTACGGACGTAATCCCAGCTCTCCCGAGCCCTGAAGCCGATCGAGGCTCACAGGGCGCGCGGATCGGGAGCAGTCGATGCTGACCCGCCAGCATGGAGACCGGAGACTATGCTACGAATATACTGGTGGTGGTGAGTCTATTACTCGCGGACATGACTCTCAACAAACAACGCAACCTGCTGACTAGCTTCGGAGTAGGATAATATAGCATTGATCAACTATCGATTATTTAACCTTACTGCCGACTCAAATCGAACACCCGGAGTTCCACCCCATAGCCCCGAAAAGGCTGCCCGGGATGCTGGTCACATAGTTCTCTTCGATAACAGACGCCGCGTCCTATGGCACTTCCAAACCATCTATAAAGATGATCAGCCATTACAACCTCAACAAGCTGCCCTTACACCACTCGAAGCTCTAGAGCTACCGGGATTTACGCTGTCATTTCAGGGAAGCAGTAGCTATGAACCAGGCGCTCTGGCTAAAGCTCGCCCTGCACCAGGCGCCGGCTCTTTGATACCGACACCTTCACAGGATCCATCAGCGTCCAGACCGGAAAGCACCTCTGCTCTTGGAATTAGTGCGCTCGAGGCCAACTCAATGTTCATCACAGCTCTACAAGCAACATTCAATGCGGCGTTTGCTTGGCGCGTTGGCGCAATTCCATTTCATGATCGAACACTCTTGATACCCTCTGACAAAAACTCGATCTATGAATCTACGGCCCCATCAGCTGCGACAGCCATGATCCAGGTTTACCTAACGACGGCTGGCGTGCTGATGGTTGGTGTTTCTGTCCGAGTTCATGAAGGCCTCCGGCTTCTTGACAAGGCATTAACATACAACCATAGCCTGCTTGACTCAGCCGTTATTCTTGCTCCTTTCAACTATGCCGCACGGTTTCGATGCCCCGAAGGCGGCATTGATAACATGTCGATACACACGCCCTACACACCAGCCTCAAAACCCTCGGACTCCAAAAGCATGAAACTGCGTATGGTTATATCTACACATCTACGAATGCGCGGAGTGCCAGCTTCCATAATAGATTCTGCACCATGGGTAGAAGTTCAACTGGGAAACGGTGACGTCCTGGACTCTAAAGGAAACCGCAGTGCCGTCCTCCAATGGCCTTTGAAACTTTGTATCCGTCGGCGAGTTGTATGTTCTCTAGCAAACGCTGGTGTGCTTGGTGACTATGATAGCCTGGTTACTGCACAAAATTGGGCTCTTCAAGAGCCAGCACGTTCTGAAAAGGCTGCTCGTCGGAAGGCTGAAAGAGAGACACAGGGACTGGAACTAGAGGCGAAAAACTTTGCGACCCAGCAACCCCAGTCGTCGATATCTCAGTCTCAAATATCACATAATGCGGCCCCCAATACAAGCCAGCTGCCTCTCCAACCACAAGCACAGCAATCCGGATCTTCAAACGCACAATCACCCGTCAATTCAAACGCTATTCGCGCTGGAGTTCCAAATGCCATGTACCCAACGCCACCAGATGGAATCCAGGGCCAACAGTGGCTCTCGTCTATGGGATATGAAGAAACAGCCACGGGAGTCCCCGTCTCAAATACAGCTGGGATGGCAATAGCCCCCTCTATGAACGCGAACATGTATCTTGATTTGGACATGAACGCTACATTCGACGACACAAGCTTGACAGCTGACTCCATGATCATTACGGACAACACAGGAGCTAGCATCAGCCAAAACGAGCTAACTGATGCTGACCTCAACTTTTTTAACGAGAAGTCGAATGATGAGCCTCTGAAAGGCCTGTTCTCACCAGTTCCAACTTCCCAAGCAGGACAGATGCAACCGCCACCGATACCAAACCATGCACATGGCCAGTCTTCTTCAACGTCAGGCCCCAGTGCAGATCTATCTACTATTGCTATGCCGCCCCCGTCAGACTTCCCCTCTATCAAGAAGCAGGCTACAGACAGTGAAACGCCTATATTCACCAAGCCTGAGTTAAGACACGCTCGAAGTCTTGGTGACAACATGCATCATGGTAATGGCCATGGGAGACTGCGTTCGGTATCGATGCTACAAAACTCAAACAATCGACTCAAGCGCGGGGCCAGCCCATTTGGTCCTGACGCTGTGTACAAGCGCCTCCGAGCTGCTATCCCTATGCAGAATCTTCCTATCCACCCGGCCAAGGCTAGAAAAGGAAGTGTGTTTGATAAGGTGACCTTTGACAAAGATATCCCTGCAGTTAACAGCAAATATGTCGATGGTGGCATTTTCTCAGTTGATCCTAAAGCTACTAAGAGAAGCGTCAGTCTCGACATCTCTGCGCCACCAACTACAGGCTATCTAAAAAGCCACGGCAAACACCGCAAGTTATCTAAAACACAAGCAAGCGGTTCACTGACTGCCGGGCCCCAAGCAAACCAAAGCACTCTTATTGTACATATAACCAAGGGAATGGAAAACAGTTCCCTTACGACGCCATCATCCAAGATACTTGGGACTGAAGATGACCAGTCCGATGCTGATGATATCAGCGATATGTCGGATATTGACGAAAATAGCATGTCTGGCGACGAGGTTCTTTCTCCGGTGAAGTCTAGTGGTCCTCGACGTCTAGGGGACGATGCTTCTGGTCGTGGGACTCCTGGCCGTGATGCCGAAGAAGGTGACAATGGCCCTGCAGTGATGGAGCCGGCAAATCTTAATAGGCTACAGTCTCCTACTTGGTTGCCTTCCAAGTTTCTTGCGGAACCCGAGCCTCTGCCTCTCTATGTTCAATTAGCAGGCGAGGATCTTGTCGCCATTGGCCAGATTCTCACTGAACAAGCATCCAGCGGCTCCCTCAAGATATTCACAGACGCCAATATTGGAAATGAACCAATATCAGCACGGGATCTTCGGCGGCAGTCTGCTCTCCTAGCTAGGCAATCGGTACAGACATTGGCCAAGATATTCCCCAAGAGCCTTCGGACACCAACTCAGCTGACATTGCGATCATTGGTTGATACACAAGATCTTGCCTCAATACAACAAGCCCAGGTCCAAGCTCAAGCTCAAGCAACAGCACAAGCGAATGCCCAGCAGCAGCAACGCATAGCAATTCGCCCGGGCACAACATCTCGTGAACCGGAGAAGCTTATGATATTCAACATTATGCCATCACACCTTGAGATGCGTAGAGCTGACGCCAGACTCTCGATTCTACCTACCGCAATCACGTTCTGGGAAAGCTTGGGACTTGGGCCTTGCAGGGGCCCGAAAGATATTAAAGCCATTTGCGTCTTCCCATCGTTGGCAGGTCTACAAGATGACGTATCATGCTTCTTGGATCGCATGAAGATCGTCTACGAGTCCTTGAAATTGGGCTCATTTGAGCCACTCACTGAAATGCACTATGTTCAGTCAGGTCTCATGGCCTACGAACCAACTCGTCACGGAGGCTCTTCAGTGTATCCGTCAATTTCGCCATCTCTCGCGGAAGCTACGAGTGCGATCTGTGACGCCATGATCAACACTGCGGAAATCAATAAGAATTTCGTGCTGTATCTTGTCTACTGGCCCTCGAACCCTTCATCCATCGTCGAGGCCTGTCATGCATTCCATAAGCTCTTTGATGGCTATCAAGAATCTCTCGGAAGTCGATACTCAGCAAACGAACTTGTACTACAGCTAGTCCCGATTGACTTGATCTCGGCGCCCTCGAGTATCGTAACACCTTCACCACAGGACTTCAGCCGCCTTTGCATTGAAACATACGACCGTTGCTCTATCTTCGACCAGCCTATGCCTGCACCAGCTATCCTGCTAGATGAACCTATACAACGAAGTAGTATCGAATTTAAACTTACTGCACCATCCGAGTCCATCTTACATGAAAACTCCAGTATCCATGTTGCCTATGCTAAGAGTCTAGACGGCCGCTGGATCAGCGTGGCATGGACGGATAGCCGTGGCCTCCAACAACAAACTGTCTCATACTGCATTAACCGCAAAGGTTCTCGCACCCCTGGCCTGCAATGGAGTGAAATAGCTCGTGATATTTGGCAGGCGACTATCGAACTGGTAGCTGTTTGGAAGGTACGCTGGCGTATCGTGATCAGCAAGTGTGGGACAATGGAACCCTCAGAGGTTGAATCTTGGGCGCAACTCTCTCAAGTAGAAACCAAGGCCTCATTTTATCTTGTGTTGCTTGCCGTCGACACGTCGCCAGTCATGCAGTTGCTTCCAAAAGCCGTACAGCTGTCCAATACCGTGCATAATATGTCCTACGCCACTCCTGCCGGCACGCCTCAGGCATCAACGCCGTCTGAGCTTGGCGCCACACCGCGTACGCTGGATAACGGACAGACACCAGGATCTGTAACGACGCCAACTGCGAACAGCAGCACGTCCGCGGGCGCTAGTGGTGGTGGTGGTGGTGGTGGTGGTGGTGGTGTCGATGCCTCCTCGGACCCCGATGGCGATGGCGTGCTGGTCGATGTGGCAGAGCAGACATGGGGCGTGGTACTCTCGCACCGGCTTAACAACTCAACTATACCGGCGCGGCAGAACCTTGCGCTTGCATCGGGCTATCTGGTGAAGCGTGGCGGGTCTCGCTACGAGGACCCTCCAGCGGTTTTGGAAGTCAATTTGGTATGGGTAGATGGAATGGCACGAGGAGTCGATCCAATGCTGCGGGAAATGCTGAAGCAGTTCCGCGGCTTGGGGACGCTAGCGCGTGCACGGGGCGTTACGGAACAGTGGGATGTCCGGCCATGGCATATCGCAGCGGCGGAGAAGAGCGTGAGTGCGCTGTATGCGTTGATGTGAACTGCCTTGCATTTTGTATATACTTGCTAGCCATCTAGGATTTGCTTAGTGTTTGTTTGGTGTTTCGTTTAATTATTATCGTAGTATCATTATCTTGTCACGACACTTTGTTTCTATTCTCTTTCACTCCACACACTTGATTGCAATATCTTTGATTCACATGATCTACAAAACCCTCCCCTTTAGTTATCCCAAAAGCCAGGGTACAGGTACTCGATGTTCTTCATAGCCTCGGGGCTGCGGCCCTCGGGCTTAGTCATGAACTTGACGGCGCCCTCGACGGAGCCCTGCAACTTCTTGGCCATAACGATGTCGCTGTCGACCTGGCCGGTGAGGTTGTTAAGCACGGCGCTAATGAGGTTGCGGGCGTTTAGGCCGTTGTGTGCCATGCACTTGAGGACCATCTCGACGTTGACGTCCTCGGTGCTGTGCCAGCAGTCATAGTCAGTAGCCATGCAGATCATCTGGTAGGCGATCTCGGCCTCGCGGGCAAGCTTGGCTTCGGGCAGAGCTGACATGTTGATGACGGAGCCGCCCCAGGCCCTGTACATGTTGCTCTCGGCGCGGGTAGAAAAGGCAGGGCCCTCTGTTTGCATATGTCAGTTTATCTTTCTCTGTCTCTCTCTTCCTGTGTGTATGTGTCTATCAGGGTGGAAGAACTACATACCCATGCAGACGATGGTACCGTTGTTGTGCATCACAACGCCGTCGCCCACCATAGCCGACGCACACTCCTTGACGACCTGGGCCAAGCCGGCATCGAACGGATCCGCAAAGCCGACATGGCCAACGACGCCACCCTCGAAGAAAGTGAACGGGCGAATACCCTTGGTGCGGTCAATGATTTGGTCGGGCACGCAAAAGTCCATGGGCTTGATCTCCTCCTGGAGTGAGCCGACGGCCGAGAAGGCAATAATACTGCGCACGCCCAAGTGACGCAGAGCTGCGATGTTAGCTCGCGCTGGCACCTCGTGCGGCGCAAACTGGTGCGCAGAACCGTGGCGCGCTAGGAAAGCTACAGGAACGTTGTTATGCAGGCAGATCTGGATCGCGCTGGACGGGGCGCCCCACGGCGTCAAAGGCGTCACCAAAGCGACCGGCTCGAAACCGTCAATCTTGCTCAGGCCGGTGCCGCCAATTACGGCGATACGTACAGGGCCTAGCGGGGATGTTATCAATGTTAGTCGACAAGCTATATTACTATTTTTATTTTCTATATCATTTTTTATTTTATACGTTTCTGGCTTGACGGAAACACTCACGGTCAAAAGTAGTCGGAAGAGAAGCCATTGTTGGATAAGAAGATGCTTACAGTCAACTTTTTAATATATAATAATCGAAACTAGCTAGTATCACGAAACCTGTAGTTTGGGGAGGGGTGAAAATTTGAAGAGGCTCCATTCTTTTTTGGACGACCACGGCTTCCGCGCAGCGCCGGTGATTGGTCGGCTTCGTTTGAGAACCCTAGATAGCCAAGGGTTCGTATTTTACCCCGGGCTTACTGGCCATATTACTATGTAAGCCCTAGAGTCTGACATATGCATGATACAGTCACAGCAGCTTCGTTTTCATGGCTGCTCAGATTGGATACCGCAAGCCCATAAAACACATCCGGGACCTACAGCCGCATTTCATGGTGCATTCACGCATGCTATCTATCAGTAAGTAAGTGAAACGGGGCAACCCAATTTTTTATGAGATGACATTTAACATGGCGGTAAATAATGGTGTGGGTATTATGGTATACAGATATAAATAGCTTGAATTTATTGTACTATTACTAGAGGTAATAGGAGAATCATCAAGAAGCGGTCATGATAGTAGTAAGGGAAGATAAAATGGCGACAGATAGAAACAAGGCCGAACTGGGAATATGTGACAATGATGTAAGAAAATATGAAGATGTTGAATTGTGCTAGTAAATAAAAGAAAAAAAAGAAATGGAAGAACAAACAGATAAAGAAAAAGGACGACGACCACATGACTCAGCTTCTAGACGAGTTCAAGAATGCGCAAAGACCGGGAGAGGTATCACATACTCCAACAGAGATATAAAGACAGTAATAAGAGAAAAAAGATCTGCGATAAGAAATAAGGAAAAGGCAGAGGCAAATTTAACGAGATAGTAAAAAAAAAAATTGTATGAAAGGGAAAAAGGGGCCAGTTATGAATATGAAAGTTGACAAATGGATAAGAATAGAGATGTAAAGGCAAAAGAAAGAATAACACAGCAGATGTTTTACATGCTTTGCTTTGTTATAGCGCTCTCTGTTACATCTCAGGATCGTCCCGCTGCTGCAAAGATAAAAAAACGACAATGCTATATGTAACAAGGAGGCATCTTCACAGCTGCGATAAATTGATTAGTTGATGATATATGCGAGCCGCTTTTTCAAATCAAGGCCTGAGGTAAGATTCTTCTTTGATTTGCTATGCAGGCCGATCAATCGCTGAAAGAGGATCGCATGGACTGGGAAACCCCCCCCCCAGACACTAAAACGGCACTATTAGTAGCCAGTTGACGGGTGTTTGTCCAAAAACGGCATTTCAGGGTCGCAACCATCGCCACGAGCCCATTGCAGAAAATCGGCTTTTTGCTGTTTAGCAGAACATAGGCCGATCAAAAAGTAGCGTATGGAAGATAGCAATGATAATAGACGATGCAAGTCGCAGATTGACTGGCTTTCCGAGTATAATAGCGAGAACGTTGTATAGTGAGTGACACTGGTGACGTTCGTTCTATCGGATACTTACAAACAAATATGTTTCAGATTAGAAGGGCGGGGGTTTTCATGCAGATAGGCAAATGGCTGACAGATAGTTAACATACCAGCACACCCTCCTTAGACTGCATAACAATATATTGAGCAAACAACGCTCTAACCGATAACCTGGCGAGCACCTTCCTTGCCTAAAACACCACGTTCGCGAGGCTTGGGGCTGTGTGATCTACCCTTCTTTCTAGAAAGAAATCCGAACATGCCACTGCTCTCCTTTTCCTTATCGTGACCACCTGCATCAGCAGGCAATGTAGCATCTTGACGAGCTAGATCTGTCCAGCTACCGCGACCATCTAGCGTAACCTGAACGCCGCCTGATGGGCTTTGTATACGCTTTCCAATCAGGTTCTTACGCATGGTGTCCGAGTTGCTGACCGAAGCCGATGCCTTGGAGCCACTCTTGTGGATTGATCCATTGTTGCTACGTTGGCTCTGGGCGCTAGAGCTAGGTATCCGTTGCATGGCGTTTACGTGGGACTGTTGTTGCGGGCTCGCGGTCGTAGACGCAGGGATAGCTTCGTCAGTTGATATCGCCATACCGGTAGTGGTATCCTTTGGCTGCTTCGGAGTACCTGGTGATTGTTTGTTTGGTGCTTCGATACCAAGCTTACGCATAGCGGCAACCGTGTAGTCAAAGTTCTTGAAATCGCTCTCGATCATGCGGTGCAACTCGTCCTCGCGAATCTCCTTATCGGTGGCGTCGTCCTTCAAGCGCTCGCGAGGCTTCTGGCGGCGGGCACGAGCCTCTAGAGGGGCCTCCTCCAAAAGTAGCTCCTCAAGGTCATAAGTGGCGTCAAAGTTGGTTTTCTCGGACGATGGGACAAAGACGGGCTCGAGAAATTTGTTCTCCAAGGCAACGAAATCGATAGACTGGAAGAATTCGTGCTGTGTGAAGCTCTCCCACGTACAGCCAAGGCGTTCGTCTGCATTTAGAGACATAGCTGCCGTCATGGCATACATGCATGGTACTGATACTGGCGGTTGCGTGATGGGGAACCGTGGCTTGGCGTTCTGAATGGCTTGTCCGAGGTTGTGTTCAGAGCTGCCCTCGAAGGGACGCTTGTTGTAGATACACTCGTAGAAAACAACACCGAGCGACCACCAATCAGCACGAATGTCGTAACCCTTTCCGGCATATACTTCCGGCGCTAGGTATGCAAGTGTCCCGGATTTACTTGTTAGCGTTCTGCCGGGAATTATATCAGAGGCGACGTTCTGCAGATAATCATTATGTTAATTCGCTAGTTTCTTCTCTTACATAGAGTGCTGTACCTTAAGCCATTATGCATATCTAGACCGCTTGAAATCACCCTGCCATGCATGGAATATTACATAGGCCTATCTGAATGCTTCCGTAGAAAGGCTGGGAAGCCCAAGTAGAGCTAGTACAGTCCTTTGCGCAGCCCCAACTTCAGCCCAATAAGGTAAAAAAGAACGTGGTAAAGGAGTTCACTTACAAAATCTGTTAAATGGACGTGGCCGTCGGCATCCAGCAACACGTTGTCTGGCTTAACATCTCTATGGATGATGCCTTGGCTATGGACATAACGCAGCGCACAGCCTAGCTCTGCAATCCAGAATCGCACAGCCTCTTCGGTAAATGTTTTGCGGGAGATGTGAAATCTCAAATCACCACCGCTCATAAGATCGACGACCAAATACATATATTCAATGTCCTGAAAACTATAGCGCAAGTTACAGAGAAAAGGATGGTTCACATGCTCGAGCATTCTACGTTCTCGAATGATGTTTCGCGCACTCTCAGATCGTACCACTAGGAACAGAACTTTTTGTTAGCATACTCTAAGGGGACGAGATGGCTTTTGGGAGTAGCAACATACCTTCATCCTTGCGAATATACTTTAACGCAAATGACAGGCCGGTATCTTTGCGCTCGACAATGCGAACCTTTCCGAAAGCACCTCTTCCAACTACGCGCAGAAGACGGAAGTGATTCAGGCTGACCTCGCCATCAGGATCGATGGGCTTTCCTTGGCCGTTACCCATAATGTCGTTTGTGTTTGGAGGGGGCTAATGTATGTTGTAATGTCGGTAAAAGAGAATTGGTAGAGCTAGGGGGTATATATATATGTAGTCTAGGCGGTGTCTTATGTCCAGATAATTGGGCACACAGCTGTGCAGGCCGAGTAACCTGTTGATTGTAATGTGGAGAATCGCGAGTCGCCAATCACGATGAGATGCCAGAGATGGTAACACAGAAGTACTGCTATCTATCTATCACGTATCCGAAAGGACGATAGCTTGCTCATAGGCTCACTGATCGTCGAAGATGGGCGTTATTCCGGGGCCGAGAAGAGCCAGATGTGTTATGAGCGGTATTGTGCTTAGGGAGGATAACAAGCGCAAGGTGGATATGTCGTTGCCGTCGCAGAGATTGATAGTATGCGGATGATATAGCAGCTAGGGAAGCAACGGCCAATGTCGAGTGGTGGTGTGATAGTGTGGGTAGCAGAAGCAGCAACAAGGTTTAGTTAGAAAAGAACAGCGGTCGACAAGCTGGTAGATAATGATGCAGTCTGTATAGGAGATGAAAAGAAATAAGGAGATTGAGGAATCGGAAAAGCACGAGAGAGGAGGAGAATGTAGAAAAGATGAACAAGAAGAAGACAATAATAGATCCAGGTGTCGATTTAGATTCGGGCAGGGACTAGTTGTATAGCGTTATAGTGTTGGATAGCTATTCGTACTTTGACGGACGCTTCAAACCGGATGAGGAACGCAGAGCCATTCAGGGATATTCTGCACAGCGAACGAAAAAGAAAAACAAAAAGAAGAATATGAAGGGAGGGTATACCAGGACGGCCACAGCAACAGGAGAGAATAAAAGAAGGGAAAAAGCAGCAAACATGGTATATTTACCAAATGGCTCTACCACAGCCGTCTTTTACTATTTTCTATGCTTTTTAGAGCAAACCCCGCTATCCAGTCCACTAGCCTCCAGTGGCTACAGGGCCCCCCTCTGCGTAGCATCGCAATTTTTTGTATGGCTGGCTGGCTGGCCTTCACCCTCAGTCAGGAATTTGAGAGGAAGGCTCCAGCCAGCACAATCAGGAAGCATCTCCACAGGCTAGAGACCGCTAAAATATATTATCATCATATAAAAGCCTAGTTAAAGCAAGTTTCGTAGACATGGCAGGAATCGAATTGAACCCCGCCGCCGCTGGCTTCTGTATCTTCAGCCTTCTCCTGTCCGCCATCTGTTAGCCCAACCCAGCAGAGCTTCAGTGGCGCCAATGCTGGTCTATCTCGTCATTAACTTACTCTTATCACCTTTTTCAATTCACTTACGCTACTACTATCAGTCTCCCAGCCTTAGCTTCGCTTTGGCCTCCTGCACCCGTTTCAAGTTTCCATCTATCATTTCGAGTGAACATTATGAAGATATGCAAATTCTCTCTGTCCCAGAAGACTGCAACCGCTTCATATATTCATGATCATCCATCAAAAAAGCTTGCCGTGTCTTCACTATTCTTACAGTAATGTCCTGTCTGATATCTGATATGTCTCCAGGGGGAGAGAGCTCCAAAAGTCAGTCTACAAGGAGGCAACGGCGACAGCGACTCAAAGATCCTCATCTCCCCCATTTCCATATATTGCAGCGGGGATGCTGATGCCAGCAACTAACAACTCACAATAGATACACCACCCTCCATGCCCTCCTCCATGCTGTCCAATGTTCATCATAGTGGAAGTAGATCCACGTGCAGGACTAGCCAGCATAATTAGGCTAGCTCTCGGCAGACAAGAAACGGCAATAACACAACACCATACTACGAAACTACGTATTTGACATGGTTCCAGCCTACATCTTTTTCCACCGACCTAGCTGCCGATAGCTTAGGCAAGTCCGTTTCGTCTTGGCAGTGGTAACACTACCTCTTTCTAGACCATTGCAAATATCTTCTGCATCACTCACGGCACCGCATGTCTCGGTGTTTGCGGTAGCCCAGACCTGAATTATCGTCCGTCATCCGTCAGCCTATCTTCCTCAGCGTATGCCCTTTCTTGCCATCAATGCTTGTTTCTAACCGTCGTTCAAGTATGCTACATGCTACTTACAACACACCGATCGCCTGACTGTAAACGTGGCAAACAAATCGGCGGCCGAAAAACTGCGAACGCACTGACAAGCAACATCATCAACCTTCTGTTTTAAATAAGTAAACTATGTTGTCTTTCTTTTGCTTACTCTTCCACAAACAGGGCCCTCTTCTCGAAACTCCTCATACATACTGGCGACACAAGCGGGTCTCCCCTCTCAAGCGCCTTTTAAAGGCTTTTCAAAGGATGCAGGATCAGGTAGGAGTCATTAGCCAGGCCTGCCCTGGCCTGCGATCTGAAAGTCCTCCTTTCCCCTTCAAGAACATCCCTTTGTGGCTAGTGTTGTTTGTTGGTATGTTACTGGGAATCGACGGCATTCAGTCTGATAGCTCCGAACATAGCTCACTGGCATTGGAGTAATACTAATAGCAGCCAATTTTTAAAGCTCCTTATTCGCTTATATCAACTACTGTTATTACTAGTATAGCACTATAATGCCAGCCAGCCATTTACAGTATCAACTTAGCTAAAATTACTCTTAGACTCAGGAATAGAGGCTACTCGATACCTCATTGCCGACCAACTAATAGCTCCTTCCTCCCCCCCCCCCTCCAGACTAGACATAAAGAATAATGGCACATTACGTAGCCGATCGACTGATAAACAGGTTTTCAGTAATTAGCAGCTTGTCGTGTTTAATTTCCCATCGCCTTTCGCCAATGACGGAACAGTAATGCCTGTCATTGGTCTCTTACTTGCCTACCTTGACAGCCTAAGCAGAATCTAAACAACACGAAATCAGTAAATGGCGAGCACTGCTATCTTGAAATAACACTGCTAACAGGCCCTATGTGTTCTTACGTGATATATACTAGAAGTACAGCACCCGGTATACTGCTTCCGATATGCCTAAAGTTTCAAATGCGACATTAGCAAGTAGTGCTACATGCGATTCCTTCAAATCATCGTATCGTGAAGGGGACCCTTTCTAGTCGTTTCCGTGGTCTTAGCAGCAGCCTTCCACGATGTTTCGGCCCTCAGAGTATATGAGTCTGACAGGGGCGTAGTATAACATGATGCCACTTGCTGTTGCTACCGCTGTTAATGCTACTACAACGTACTAATATCTGACTATACATCTCTAAGCAGCATTTGATCACGTAAATTGTTCACTTGAAAGTCAGCCAGATTGTCACTCGTTTACCCTAGTTCCTTTCCTTTCTTTCTTATTTGTTTTTTTTTTTTCATGGTCAAGTCCGACCATCCCATCCACCGCAAAACATGGGCGTACTTTGAAAGGTTAGCCCAAGAAAGATCACCGCAGGATCTAACCCGATATACAATCAACCATTCGCCGTCGCTAGTGTGTGTACTAATGTATCTATTTGTGTCATTACATTGGTGATGTTTATGCAGTCAGTTCCACGGCCAGTCAGCACAGTCGCCCGCTACAACAGTAGTTTAGTTAGCAGTTGAGTGAGACATGGCTTGCCAGAAACAGCGGTAATTTTTGCGAAATTCCCGAAGCAAAGGCGACAACGACAAGTGGTCAGTACTCAGTCTAATAATGCGGTGCGTGCAGTAGCGTGTCAGAAGCCATGCGCTGCTTGTATGGGAACCACGCGGAAAACGGCCTATTTCCGAGTAAGCAATGTGGTAGAACATATATCTTTATGCACGAGCTGACGAGGATTAGAAAGACAGAAAGGAAGGGAAATAGGATCAATCACACACGCAGTCCAACGCACATCGAACATTACTCTACATGGTGTTCTACATAGGTTTTTTTTCTTTTCTTTTAATCATTAGTTTCTAGAACTATGAAGATACTTCTACATAGTTATTGGTTCCTTTCCTTTATATTCTTCTTATTTCTTTTTCCATTTTCCTTTCATGGGAAGATAATGTTTGTAGCGATACAACGTGGCTAGCGGCAGGGGTTCGTTCTCATTCAATCCAGCGTCCTTTCGTTGCGCAGCGTGTAAGCAAATGGAAAGTTTAACAAAAGAAATCTATCTCTCGTGTTATATCTTGTCTACTCGATTATTGGCTCGCTATCTCCGTACGCCACTACGAAGCCAATTTTTCTCATACTAACAATGAAATAAATATGTGAAACATACAATGGCAGGTACTACGCACAGTCGACTATAGAGTTTCTGGCGTTATGCAAATTACTACTAGTATGTACTGATAGTGCAGAAAACATACAATTGTCCGTATCGTGGGTGGTGGGCAAGCAAGCGGTGAGATCTCGGTACTGCTGTCGCTGTTACTACCGTTGTCACAAACCGTCTAGTGGTTGACGGAAATCCCCAGACGGGGGTTAATGGACGGGGGATCATGGGAGAAAGAGGAGGGGGGAGGCAGGACAGAGTAAGGAGATGGATGAAAAGTCGAGTCAAACAACAGCAACCATCCAGAGACCAACTGCCGGGATTGATGTTTACCATCTCTAGCTACACACGAGAGATTCAATATCGTCTTTGACAAGTGTCTACCCACTATACACAATAATTCAGTTCTTGCTTTTCGTACATACGACTTATCAGGCTTGGATATGTAACTCGAGTTGGTGCTCCAGCCCATTTCGCTATTCGGCCATGGCTAACTAAAGATGATCGCAGGTAGTAGAGATGGGAATTAAAGTCGACAAAGTATTATATTTTGGATCAATAATATTATTCAATTTCTAGAACTATGAATTCAGAGTCAACTGACAACGTCCGAAAAATTCGCCAAAGCTTCTGTCAGTTCATCATGGATCGAGAGCTTACAACTATAACTAAAACTAGTAGCTAGCGCTACTATGAAGTACATAAAATCATGTCACGAATAAGCTTGTCTGTCCAACAGAATATCATTTAGCACTCTTTCCAGAGCCGTAGCCACTCAATGTCCAATATTTTGTTTCTCGTCGTTCCGTACATGTTGCAGTTGGCAGGTGATTGGGTTGGCCTTGCGTTTCAGGGCGTCATAGTCCGGAGATGCCGTGTGCGAATAGCGGTGGATTCATGTTTTCCTTTTTTTTTCTCCTTGTTTACCTTGGTTAATTACTTCAAACAATTGATAACAATAAAAAGGGCCTGCCTATTGGTGAGTTTGTTCAGGATCATTGAATACTAAAACATAATATACAGTTTGTCTATATCTAGTTAAACGGCGCAGCCAGTTATTCCATTTCAAGTGCACTGAAGAAATTCAGTTGAGTCAAACGATATATGTACGTGCCCCTTGCAGAATATTACAAGTACATCGGTACTTTGGGAAAGAGAAGAAAAGCAAGAAAATCCCTATTAAGGAAGTTCTCGTCAGTTACTAGAAGAAGATCTCCTTCCTTTTGCATTTGTTTCTTTGGCAATCTTACCAACTCAGCAGACAGAAAATAAGGACAAAATCATACAGCAAAGCAACCGCCATGTGGGATGTGTTTCATGTTTGTCAATGTTCTAGAGCTTAGCCAAGCTGCATGTAGTATTACAAGTAATCATTTCATACAAAATACATATTGAACCTTTCCTTTTGCTAACTGCATATGGCCGAATAAGTGATCTTACTTCCTATAGTTGTTTTTATAGCCCTTAGAAAGTCCCTCAGACAGCATCTTCTAGAGTCTTTTTGTCACAAGTGCAATCCAATTCATAATGCACACAGTTTTTAATTCTTAATAGTGTGCTTACTAGATTGACTACCCTGAGTTTCTGTACATAGGCTAGCCAACAAGTCTAGCTCTCGGTTTCGTCATAGTTAACATCTAATCGAGTAAGAAGTTTTTTTTAAAAAAAATGTTAATAAATGGTAAAAAAGGGCCAGCTCTCAGATAGGTGCCTAAAGCCACAAATGATGCATCTTGCCGTTTTGTATCGGGAATCTTCATAACTCATCTTTATTGTCTAACCCCCCCGTAAGGCGGGAAAGGGAGCCAACATTCTGGAAGCCGACATAGAGCCTTTTGTTTCCGTTTTAGTATTCTGATCGTCAATATTCCCGATTCCCTTATCTTCTTCCTTCTTCCTTCTTCCTCCAAATCCCAGCCTTCTGCCTTATTCTTCTTTCTAGTTTTGTCTTTGTTCTGTTCTGTTTTGTTGGTTGAGTTTTCGTACAGATTTCTTTGTTTCCAAAAGCTGAAAAGGAAAACGAAAAAAAAAGCCTCTCTGACATGGATTTCCTTCGCTCACGGCCGAAGGGATTAATTCTTTCTAGCTTCAAGCCTTCTTAGTATCTGATTTTCTCCGAATCCTGGTCTAGATTCCGTTCATCCTCGTTGCCTTTGTTCTTTTACATGTTTCCCCATGAGATGAGAACTAGAGTGTTACTAGTCAAAAGGGCGTAGGAACACACACGAGTAAAATTCCAGATATATTGCAATTATTCAATAGTGTACCGAGTTTGTTGGTCATTTTACCCATAGCCCGAGGCATCCAAACTCTGGACTTGTGGTTGTATATCAAGAAGTATCTTGACATTCAATGTTGGATAGGCTCAGGAGCCAAAGTTGCTAGGTAGAAGTTTATTTTTCAATTTAAGACTTATCAGGGTAATATATTGACATATTTAAGCAAAACAGCCACCAAAAGCGCCATAACAAACCAAGAAACAAACACAGATGAGTCCTTGAATGATGAGATCCTGCTTATCTAGGTTATTATTTCAGCGGCTTTGTAATTTCGCCATTGTTGGCGTGGAATCTCACATCGGATGCATTTATCGGGAACGAAATCGATTCATATACCCTAGTGAGAACTCAGAATATTCTCACGCGAGGTGTCCGTCGGCTACCCACATTGGCGGAAATTCTCCCTATTGAGCTTATTGCACGTGAAATATAGGGATGCGTTCATCGATTATCTCAGCTCAACATACGCTCTCTATCCTGATGTCACAAGACTTTCGTTTTCTTTGTGAAACGCATAACCCTAGTTTATAAGCTAGGGCTGTGTGTTACCACGCTTTTGAAGACAAGGTTATAGCAAGCAGCTCAGAGACCGTCACTCTTCAGTTCCACGTCATATTGGTTCTAATTACGCTGAAAACACTTCAAAATGTTACTAAACAAGAGTCTCTCTAGCATGGAAACGTGTTGGAATACTGCCTCAACGCTAACTTTGTTGTGTTTTTAGTAATGTACCACGTGGGCGGCATTCCTTCAGATTACTACACAAACTATACCATTCCCCTCTGGCTAGAATCTACCTACAGTAATACACTACTACAAAATGAACGGTATCTCTAGTTGCATTTCCAATGTTTATCATTATCATTAACATACTATGTTTATACTGCTAGAGTACATATATCCTCAGCTCCACTCTATATGCTAATATAGCAAGTGAAGAATATGCCCGTCTAAGCCTTCCTAACTCCGAAGGTCCTGGCTATTTGCGTTACAATTACTTCTACCTAGTTCTGAA
Source organism: Endoconidiophora laricicola (assembly GCA_001640655.1). Taxonomy (NCBI): domain Eukaryota; kingdom Fungi; phylum Ascomycota; class Sordariomycetes; order Microascales; family Ceratocystidaceae; genus Endoconidiophora; species Endoconidiophora laricicola. The sequence continues at coordinate 57,823 of LXGT01000052.1, forward strand.
GAAAATTCCCTCCTTCTCTTATAACCATTACTTGTGCCACGATTACGCTTACAAACCTTAGATGTGAACTTAGCAGAATTGCGAAAGGCACTTCACGGTGGCTTTCATTACTCTGCGTTATGGAAATATAATCGAGTCTATAGTTCAAGGGGGGTCAAATTCTGTCCAGTAACCAACCTGGTGTCGTTTGATTGCGTAGCAATGTAGGTAGACGTTCAATACACATACATACACGCGCGATTACGCTCCACTCATGTCCAACACCACTATCGGTTTTAGCTTAGTTATAGTTACGTTACTTGCCTCATGTATATGATCTTGGTGTACAATTACTGCACAGCGATTTGTTGTGTCAATCATCTTATATGACCACTGAAGAACTCACGAAGATATCACAATATCGAATCTTGGTTCTTCGGTGCGAAAAACTCGTTCTTGTCTTGCACTTCCTGCTTTCTGTCTCAGCTGTCTTTAGCCTTTTAAATATCATTCTGTATTCTTGCTATTCTAACTCTCCATCATATTATTCATATTTGAACTCCTGTCCTCCTCCGTAGGCAACTTAGAAATCTCCGTGTACCTTCGTCCAGATGATCCGGCCTGTTCCTAACATCACATACTAGAACCTTTCGCAACTTGAAGGATATAGAGATCCAAAAGTAAAAAAGACCCATACATCACAACTTCCACTCAACATTATCCCAGTATTCCACGATAAGTAGAGAAATTTTGTGAAGTCTCAAATTTCTGGTTCAGTCAAAAGCTCCAAACCCAGAGTTACGTAGACATAGGTCCGTAGTCTACTTATACCGTTGTAGATTCATTCTTATTACCAAAAGTTAGGTACTTTTTTCTAACTCTAGGAAGAAGACGATGTGTCAACATAACTCGCAATTACTGCCACTAAGAGACAGGATGCCAGCAGCATATACCCAGTGGAAAAAAAAACAGAAACAAACAGCAGGATGAGATTTGCATTACTCGGATAATTTATATACGAATTGAAACACTTGAGTATAGTATCTTGGTACTCGCAGTACGAATTCTGAGATGGTAGTATAGTCTTGTGTTACGTGATAAACAAGCCCTACGACGAATGGCAACAATCTCTCTCACTGATAAATATTGCACTATACATACATCTTCACTTTCACATATATTCTGACATCAATAACACTTATGTAGATACCGTGATACTAGTTTTATAATAGTCAAACTCGAGGTTTTAGCAATGTCTATGCTCTTCGCTATTCACGATGAACAGATAAACAATCCAACTCTAATTCGACGAAGCTCAAACCCATGAAGAATAGTGATTCATCCTCTTTTGCTATGCAAGAACCCGTATATACATATTTCATGATAGTGTAACTTGATGGCTCAATTAATTGCTATCTAAGCGTTATATTTCATCATGGTAACCTCTGAATAACGTAACCCTACTGCGTAAATACTTTGATCTAACCCTATTATAGCCAGCTCTTATAATACCAATTCAAATTCCGAACTCATGACTTCGTAGTCTAATATCCGATAACCTTGATAAACACTATCTATAAGAAGCATCCAAGCGCGAGATCTACATGTTGAGGGGTAATTCTTGAGATCATGCAAGTTAGTTTTTTTTCTCCTTAATAGCATATTCTAGATATCTTCAGTTAATAGGTTGTCTGTAATGACAAGTCTCAAGTTTGGATTGATGGAGATCTCACGTTTCTAACTGAGGCTCTGTGCACACCACCATGGCCTTTAAGCGAGACTCAGAAAAGAGAAAACTTATCATAGCAGTGGAAAGATGAAAACAGTAAGGCTGGGATTGGTACCAGAGAATGTTCGAAAAACTGATGGCCTAAGAGAGAAAGGCTTTATCAGCTTCTCTACGATCTCAGTATCGGTTCTTAGGAAAGATTTGAAACTACTACTAACAAGATTATAACCTAGGACGCCGATGTGCCGCAACGCGGTAACGTTATGATCGTCCTCTTATCAATAGTGTTGGAAATCTGTCGATACTATTCCAAAGCAAAGTGGCCATTATATCGCGTATCCTTTCTTCTTCACTTTGCAATATTCTTCCCCGGCTTACTATGACACATTGCTTCTCTAATGTTGCATAGCATTAATATCTTCATCTACAGCAGGTCATCAGTCACATTTATACATACTTTCTCTGATGCAGATGTCAATATATTAGATATCTCTTCTGTCACTTGATGATAGACTGAAGAAGCAAAAATGATACTAGAAGGCATTGATCTGTATGAATGTTTATAGGTAGACGCATCCATATATTCATTTCAGTAGGGGAGATGAAGGTTACTATGAAACGTCATTGTTAGAGACCGCGCCTAATTAGATCATAACTTAAAGCATGATGCTCTTGTCTCTTCCAAGATCAAAAAACTCAAACTCGTCCTATAGTTTAGACTGGATGAAGATCACCTTTATCCAAGAATGAGAGAATAAGAAATAGCCTTGTAAATGTACATAGCCATGCACAATAGTATTAGGTCTAAAAACCATGTCATTGTAGGCTTAGACTGTAACTTTATTAAAAGGTATCAAGCCTTCCTCCTTTTTTAGGCACTCCCTCTTCGCCATACTAGATTTAACTTTGTACTATATATGATCAGCAAACCTAAATAGTAGTTATAGCCAGGTAAAAGAGAGACATTTTGCACAGCCTAATTTATTTTTACTTGATAGTTCATCGCGTAGCTAAAGACTTGCCAGACGTCTTACCAATAAACTCTATGCTATAGCTCCAAAATTCGACATTATCTTAATTACTCTTCCTTTTTTTCAGCATGTCAAGTTGACTGGATACAAGTAGTTGCCAAGCTAGCTGATGCTCTTTATTAAATTATTTTTTGTAGTAGACACACCTTGATAATGGGCAACGTTGCATGGAATTCTAAGCGATTAAACAACTGTCAATCTTATATGCGAATAAGCTGCAGACGTCCGGTGGACGATTATTTACATGGGCAAAGTTCTCTATAGTGACAGAACGGCTAGTTTATAACTGATTAGTTAGTTAGTTCTATCGAAAAGGTTCTTGCTGGATTTCAAGGTCACGTTGAAGTTCTGACTGCATACGAAGGTTCTCATTATTCAAGCTCAGCTACTACCAGGTACATCCTTTTCTCTTACAAGTTGTAGTTACCAGGATATAGTAATGATTATCGGCTTGATACATTAGTACTGCATATTATTGGGGGCTGAATAGTGGGAAAACTCCTAGAGTAAGCGTGATTCATGGAGAATGACTTACAGATGCTCTGATTCTTAGTTTAGCATGTGCCAAGCGAATAAGAAAAGCAAGATTCTTCTAAGGCCATATTGGCAAATCTAATTTGTGATAGTAGAAGTTTCACCATCCAGAAATCATTATGGCATAAGTTTAACTTGGTAGTGGGTGTGCCTGTAGGGTTAGGGTATATACCAATTTCGGACGATATGATCTTGATACAACGAACAGCCAAAATTAGAAGTTCAAGGGAGGAGACGATGCATATTTCAAGTGAGACAAGACATTGTAGAAAACAAGTGATTTGACTTGAGCCTACGTAAATATACTACCAGTGTATCAGCATGACAACATGCTTCACAGCCTACCGTAAGTGGCACATTTCCAACTCTTTTTTTTTTCTCTTTGCGGGGTGTATGTAGAAAAGCCAATGGATATGTGAGATCTGTTAGTACATATTTATCGAAGAGGAATATTTCTAAGATGGGATTGCTGTTGCAAGACTCATAGGGAGATCGAAAGAAGGAGATGTTAGTTAGCCTGGACAAGGGTTCCCAATAAGGATCTTGATTTAGCTTTGCTGAATCAAGCTAGGCTATACTTCTCGAGTATAACAGGCTACAAATCTACAGTGTTGCAACCACAGCCACACATCCAACTAAGAAAAGACGGACAGCCCAAACTGAGAGATTGGAATAATACAGAGCCAAATTACATTTAGGAATATTCCTAGAAGGCTTCGATACATCACGACAAGGCAATTTGGACTCTAGCCTAGATCCTGAAGGGAAAGATAAGAAAAAAAAGGGCAACTTTGCTTATTCAGTTGCAGAGCAGGAGAAGCCTATACCAGTAACTGTAGGGCGCACCTTGACGATGTTGGAAAGATAAAACACAGCTGACTGTGGGCGTGTTGATTGTCGTCAGGATGATACTCGTCTGAGACATTGCCATATATTGGATCACTCCATATAGGATATTCTTGGATGAAGACAAGAAAGAAAGGCTATTGTTTCTTCCCACCCATAACCGGTCGAGCAACAGAAAAAGAAACGGCTCTCTCTTCAATAGGTTACTATTGTTATACTAGAGGGAAACCCTCTGGTTCAGAAACATGTTTCAAGGACGGCAAACTGCAAATTCGGTATCGAAGCAACATCAACGGCATCATCCACTAAATAAGTCCCAGACGCACTTGGAAGTTCTACACGCCCCCTTCTTATATCTTGGTGATGCACCGATCTCTTTCGCAACAGGCCTTTGGAAACGAAAAAAGGTAGGCGGGATGACGACAAATAACCTTGTTACGTAAGTAATATAACCTGCACTTTTGCTCCGAAAGCAAAGGCGCCGCCGCGCCATAGAAAACCATGGCAACTATGACGCAGTTTTCCTCGTGTTGGGCGACTTCGTGTTTTACAGCTGAGATGGGTTGGGCAAAACGAGAAGCCCAGAATGGCAAAGTTGAGTTGGGAAAGAGGGATCGGCGTGATGTGAAGCAACTAAGAATGCGAAGCTATCTTTTTCACGAGCAAAGCGAGCCTTGTCGAGATCCTAGATGCATTATTACGACTTAGTTAGATCGATTTCCTAAAGAACAAGAGCAAGACATGGATTCTTTGTTCTATTTTGTTAGATCGCCTCGTGAGGGACCCAAGGTTCTAGTTACTTGGCGGCTTTCACCGACATCATAGCCACGAGATCTAGTGGAAACATCCAGACTATCTGAGTCAAGTATACAACGTTATCTTGAAAGCGGTGGCCTTTCTTGCCGATTAGACGGTGCTATTATCACTGTTATTGTGCTAGAAAAAAAAACTCTAAAGACAAGTAATAATGTACATGCTGAAGTCAAAACTCATAGAACTTTCAAATAGCTCTTACTAACATGTTTGTTACGTAGTTGAACACAGGCCTTCAGATGACCCTTGCTATGTAGTTGTAGTTTATTCTTTTTCTTTTCTTGTTGGCCGACCTTCCCCTCTGCCTGCAGTACTTGAACGGCGAGGTCGGATCACAGAAGCAATCGTGACATATAGTGTCACCTAACGATGACGGGTAGCTGCCAGTAACAGGAAGCTCGATGCGTCGCGTCAGGTATTTTAGCGGTCTAGGGGATAATTGTAGGAGTACTTTAGATGCTCCGTTGCCTGAGAGGTCCATTATCGCAAGAAAACAAGATCGGAGTCTTTTTTTTTTAATTTTTTTTTTTTTTTTTAGATATTAGGCAGGAAATGTGGCGAAGAGCTAAATCTAGAAAGTGCTTCTAGCTGCGGTTACGCCTGGCTAATACGGTGGCATTCGTCACAGACGCCACGATAGTACTAACAGTAATGTGACTGCTTGGAGTAACCTTAGCATAGGAAGAAATGACGATGCCTTCAGCCTATCCCCAGGCTGGACCATAGAACAACACACGTACTAGGAGCTATGGCTGTGAGTTTTTTTTGCATACTCAGAAGTAAGTCGGGAGTTTAACATGTAGACACAAGAAACAGGAGTTTGGAGGAGAGTTTTCTTCGAGGAGAAATATAACAAAACACGATGCGAGTAGTACGGAGAAGGCACAGGCATGACTGGTCTAACAATATAGTTTGGGCTCTTCTTCCCCACCTAAAGATAAAAACAACGGGGTGTGGCACAATAGAAGAAGAGAGATCTTGATTAGGAGTTTTTCTAACCTCATGGAACAATATAGTAGTTAGCTGGAGATTGTTGCTTTACAGGTAAGAAGCTTTCAAGCACAGTGCTGCATCTTGCTACATAGTAGTATTTGCCCTACCGTCTACCCTCAGATGTAGTCCACCCTATATAATGTGTGGCGTTAATGGTGAACTATACTATGGCTGGGAGGGGGGGGGGAGATAATAGGAATGATAGGCGGGGCTAGTCTAGAATTTTTTAGTAGCATTATTTCAACACAATCAAAGAAAGGAAAGAATTAAACTTTATCTTGCAATGTTAGTGGTATGAAAAGTAACTTCATGTGCTGACTTGTATACTAGTGTGTGTGTAGGCTCAAAAAGAAAGACATTGAGCAGAGACATGTGCCTCATGTTATTTTTCGGGCGGTTTACTATCACCTAATGACACAACATGATGAGCATAAAGGGGACTATGACCTTTCCCAAGGGCCTTAATCTCACGATGTCTCCTTGGTATATTTGCCAATGCTACTTGAATATAAAATTTGTCTAGTGACCGCATCGAACAATAGAAGCTTCTTCGGTACAAGGCCGATGGAAAAGAGATTAGTATCATAGTCTTAGTCATGCATAGGAGAGATAAACTGCAACATTGGCCAATACTACCTCGCCTTTTGTTAGATGAAAGAGATGAGAAAGCAAGGCTGGACTAGGATAAAGCTGGCCAACAGCCTGCAGAGAGAACAATAAAGCAGTCAATCTTGTCGATGGCGAACTCATGAAGAGAACCCCTCTTCCTGTTAAAAAAGTATCTTGCTGATTATGTCCGCAGTATGTATTGCGCTATTATCTGGGTGCCAACCAAATAGCGAGGAAACGAGCCAGGAGAACCAATCTTCGTAGAATAAAAAAGAAATGCCTGGGTTGTTTCTCGCCCGCCAAATCGTTACTTTTAGGAAATGTGCCCCAATATTGCCTATTTGTTTGCAAACACCGCGGTAGTGAAATTACAACTGCAGTCTCCCTTCTAATACTAATAACTAGCCATTGAAGCATGGAGTTCACCACTGGGGGGCTTGTTTGACTGGCCTAATAGGATGCAACCATGATGATACCAGCGAAATTGCATTAAATAGCTATACGGCGGCAGTCCCACGATCTTAGCTTTTGACTGCGCCACTTATAACTCAAGTAAATATTCTTCTACCAATAGTGGTAATACTAGTAGTAAATGCCGTATGTTTGTAGCATTGCTGCGACTTTTTGGTCCGGCGAACGGATACTGGCGCTTGCTGAGTACTACTGTCAGTTAATTATCAAGGAAAGGAGAGCCGATACTAGTAAAGCAAAAATAGCCCTATTGCAACGGCCACTCAGTGCTTCCACCAAAGACACTCGTTTGCCTTGCGTTCTGCGCTTTGTGCTCTGTGCTTTCATTCACCAGCTAGGTCAAACGATTAGAGAATGGCTCTCCCAGATATTGCATGTGTCTATGGTGGTATGTGCGCCTTCCTCCCCCCCCTCCCCTTCTGCACATGTTCTGTCCGACTATGGCTATGGGTGGAGAAGACAAAAAACAAGAGCATCGAGTAGGGGGAAGATTTTAATATCGGAGCAAACATATGGAGACCATACATTTGATGACGATATGGAAGAGAAGGAAAGCTTGTATAAAACTGGGGAAAGTAAGAGTAAACTAGCTCATACATCACGTTTGTTTCTACATCTTGCTCGCCTGAGGAACTGATTTACGTCGTCCATCTCATGATCAGGAACAGTAACTTGGAAGGGCTCAGGCCTCTTTCAAGGTATTATTCCTTTTTTCTTGGCTTTCGGAGCAGCTTATGGGATGTTATACATCTTTCTACCGCTGTAATATCCGAATGTCGAAAGTCCAGGCCTAGGTAGCCGGAGAAGTCGGCTCGTTCAATATGCCGATTGTAATATGGGCGATGTTTAGGGACAATGCGGCTAGGAAGACGAAGACGAAGAAGAAGAAGCAAGAGGATTTGAACGGACTAGAGCAGTACTTACTTTTGGAGTATAAGAAGCAAAAGACAAGAAAGTAGACACGAGATTACTAGCTAGTACTGCTAGTCATTGCACGGCATGTATATCGGCATGCTAATCCTTAGTCTGCAGTTCGCTGCTGTTTTGGATTTTGCTGACCGCGAGTTGCTGTGGTGCAAACGCCTAGTCGGTATGAGAGGACCCTAGCGGTCTAAATTGCCTTGGGACCCAGAGTTGACCATTGGCCGGTTAGTTCGTGTTCTCATGTTAGGTAGATCTTACATTTATTGTGCAATGCTGACTGAATGATACGCTAAACTAAGAGGTCGAGCTAGTAGTAGCAGTAGCATAAATATTGACATGATCAAGTAGTCATGCTGGCGGATAGTCTACAAATTTAGCGATGAGTAGTAAGAGTAATAAATCGGCCATTTTGATCGGCTGGATCATAGCTAGCTTAACTTACAGTCTAACCAGATAAAGATTTGGAACAGGTGCAACACTAGGCGCAAACGAAGCTCAATGGAGTTACATTTTGCAGAATGTATAGCTTCTTTCCGGACGCTCTTATTGATCAGTTAGCAGTGTGGCTGAAAGAAGAGCAAGACTAAGAAAAGAGCAACATAAAGCTTGATCTCCCGCTAGCGATCGCGTTAGTCTCTTACTGAGACCATGGCCGCTCGACAAGCGCCGAGTTTAATTTGATTTGGCATCTCGGACGTGTATGCAGCGGGATCAGTAGGATGAGTAGCGGATGGAACGTCCTTCACCCTTTTTCACAGCATCGTATTGGCCGCAGTTTAGCCTGTAATACTGCAGGTGGTCCAGGCTCGAATTGGCTGTATGCTGCGAACGCAAGAAAGGCAACAAGAGGGCACATTTGCTTGGCCAGCTCTAATTGTCTATGATGAGAAAGAAAAGACGGAAACAGTATTCTAGCGATGTTAACTATCGCTTAATATGATATATTACGTACATCAGCAAGAAAAGCTAGGTCGGTGGTCCTGGATGGTAGAAATCTCTGTTAAAAAAACTAGAGGGAACAGGGCAGGAACAAAAATAGACTTTAGCCACACTGAGCTAAATCTCATCAAAGTACCTCAACATACGATTTGATGCTTAGAGGTACTTGTAGATGTTACGCAGTTAGCTGTAGATACCGGGCCAGGGGCCTAACACCACCAAGCGGGGCGCTGTCTGGTTGCCAACCAAGCAGTTCTGCCACCTTCGGTTATTGTTTGTAACCATTGCACCTGGGTTTCTATTGTTTAGCAGTAAAAAGGGCGACCAGCTCAATATTGCCACACAAAAGACAGAACGAGAGGAAAGTGGCCGCAAAGCCTTCAATGCCGACAGAATAGACTACTATGTGCCAGCGTACGTCCTCTAATGCGATGCCATTTCGTGCGATTCAAGGAAGAATGATGCGATTTAACGCTTCTGCACTCAAATTTCCTTTCTATAGAGGTAGAAGCTTATTAAGTCCCACAGCAAGCGGATGGCCTCCCTGTCTCCTGGCCCCATCCTTACATACACTTTCCTGGTCCATTCTCCTGCTTCTCTCATCTTTGTTTTCTCATTCACCTGGTCCAAGAGAACACACCTGTCTCCTCATCCACCCCCCCCCCCCCCCC